>JAZHYW010055163.1:0-14977 GCA_037355805.1 Ixodes ricinus | reverse complement strand
CTTGATGGCGTTGCGCCGCGGCTGGTGGAATGGGGGCGTGCTCAGTTGCGCGCGCTGCCGTTGCTCTTCGCTATGGGTTCCAGCAGTAGCGCCGTATGTGATGTGTGTGTAATTCTTAGCGAGTTCGTTTCACGGCACTCGTGTCCGCGATGCCCACTCGCGGCGTAAGCGAGTTCGTTTCGGCGGGTACTCCACGAGTGGTTGCACTCTCCGGAGTTCGTTTCAGCGGCGGCACCTCGTGCATGCACCCGCTGCACTGAAAATCGGGCGTGCGCCAAAATGCAATCCATCATGCTCGCTCCGGCGGGGAACCGGCGGCTGGCAGGGCAGACGGGTTCGTCTGCTACGATGTCGCGGAACCGAAAGGGGAAAAAAGTGATTTTCTGATAGATATCGCGTCCCGCAGGCAGAATCAAACGCGAGCTTGAATGGCAGGCGTCTGCTATTTCATGAAGGAAGCAATTGACATCCCATTAGCATTGCGATTTTAAGTCGCTCTGTTGCCGTACAGACGCTGAAATACCAGTGTGTCAAAAAATGCTCTCCGAACAAACGCATCAGCGACGAAGAGATGTTTATCACCATCCGTATGCGAGTGAAAAATTGAACATTTGTCGACAAAACTCCCACAGCGAAACCTCTGACTGCCCAATAAGCATCGAGCTCTACCCAGGCTTGGGCAACATCACAACATTTACCTACGTCAGCCAACTTGCCCGTCGTATTTTGTTCAGCTCTCGCTATCGACGCGTCCTCACCACCAAGGCTAATATCAGATCCACATAATGACGATCAAGAAATCAAGTGCCCAGCGCTGGATGTTCCAACAGACTAGTTGTAAGCCGTACCCATAATTGGTCCCGCATACCATGCTCAAACGGATCGAAGCTGCCAGCGGACAGCTTCATCAGTTTTAATGCGAATATTAATGCGAATAGCATTCTTTGGATACTTCACGCACTTTTCGTCTATGTATCTATCTATCTATCTATCTATCTGGCTATCTAACCTCTTACGCCGCGGGTCGATAAATAAATAAAAATCAGCAGAACCCATCCTTTGGGAATGATTATCTACGTTAATGCGAATAGCATCAAACGGTGCGGAGTTATGCGCGTTCGTCAGGTGGCCGGCACACTCTAGATACGCCAGCCCACTCTTGAGGCGATTCTAAATTTGTTGACACTTTCACAGCCCTGCGCACGATCTCCGCAGCCCAGCACGTGCGTTTGTGTCACTTAGGAAGGCGAGCAAAGCACGCGCCATACGCACAAACACTCAAAATGGTACCGACCAGACTTTCTGGCGTCTCAGCTAGTCTCAACCAACGGTACTCTAAACGGTTGTTTATATCTTTACCATAGGACGCGCCTTACAGCGCTGTCACAGCTACCGGTGCGCGCGCGTTCCATGCACGAGGGCTCATTCCGCTCTCGTGAGGGTGAGCACGGCCGCTACATCACCCTCTCCCGAGCGCGGGAGAGGGTGAGCTAGAGGCAGTGCTAAGCCTCACGAGAGGTGAGATAGCCCTCGTGCATGGAGCGCGCACGTAGCCTGACAGCGCATGCGTCATAAAGATATAAACAAGTGTTTAGAGTGCGTTGAATGACTGCCTTCATAGCTCTGTGGTTAGCGCGTCTGCCTGCTGATCAAAGGGTCAACGGTTCGAATCCCAGCCGGCGCCGGTCTTTTTTATTTATTTATCGACCCGCGGCGTAAGAGGTTAGATAGCCAGATAGATATATAGATAGATAGATAGATACATAGACGAAAAGTGCGTGAAGTATCAAAGAATGCTATTCGCATTAAAGACCGGCGCCGGCTGGGATTCGAACCGTTGACCCTTTGATCAGCAGGCAGACGCGCTAACCACAGAGCTATGAAGGCAGTCATTCAAGGCACTCTTTAATACACCTGCTTTACAGTGCTGTTACAGCCATGCGCGCGCGTTCCATGCACGAGGGCTCATTCCGCTCTCGTGAGGCTTAGCACTGACCGCTAGCTCACCCTCTCCCGCGCTCGGGAAGTCGCTCGCAGGCGAACCCTCACCAACTGTGACAGCGCTGTAAAGCCATCATATTAAGCCGTAACCGTTTGATACCGCAGACGCTGGTGCTGGTCGGTACCATTTTGATGTTTGTGCGTAGCGTCGCTATTGTCGCACGTGCTGGGCTGCGAGTCGTGCGCAGGGCGTGAAAGTGTCAACAAATCCCAGAATCATCAAAGGCGTATCGTCCAGTGCCAAACTGGCGAAGCAACGTTAATATTTAATCTCTTCGGTATAAACGGTTATAGCCCAGTTAGTCCGCAACCAGCTGCTTTATGGGCAGCTGGGTGCCCGGAAATTTACATAAGTCTGTAACTATCTCTGCAGTCGAGTTCGCGAAGTCATCGCAGCTATAAACTACAGGTTGCAGCGTTCAACGTTTGCAATCGCTTGTTGGTAATGACCTCTCATCCCCACCCTCATCCCGAACAGAAAGGCATGGATTCAGTTTGAGGTCATTGCACCACCAACATAGATGGCAGCAGCATCGGTCTTCCTCCACGGTGCATTTAACGGATCGTTTGAGTCCAGTTCTCCGTGCAACACTCTGCGGGTGCGATTACATTCTGGGAAGACTCGGGTACCGGTGCACGACTCCTTATATTAAAGTCGTTGCGGTTCACTTCCCGAGTGATATTTCATTTCATTTCACTTATTTACTCTCAGGGCCAGAGGGCATGTTACAGAGAGGAGTGGGTTAGTTATTAAAAATGTAGGGATACAACGCTAACAATAACAAAAAAATAACATTAATATCAGTGAACAAGGCAAAAACTACGTCAATACATACAAAAAGTACGAACATCGTTAAGGAACATTATTTAAAAAAATTGTAATTGCAGTTTTCAAATCAGCGCCGTCAGCTAATTGAGACTATTGATGCGCGAAGGCAATTCCAATCAATGTATGTATGGGAAGAAAAGAATAATTAAAAATAAAGGTGCTACAATGTGGGATGCCTACTTTTAATTGGTAATCTTATGCTCGATGATATGTAAGATGATTCTAAAAATAGCGTTCTACGAAGTGCCGGGTTATAGTGATAAATTAAATCTTGTGAAATAAACATAAACGATATATTTTTCTGCGAGAAGAGAGCTAGACAATGATGGAGATGCTTTCATAGATGTGACACTTGGCTGTGCGGTGATAGTTTGAAAGAATAAAATGAGCAGAACGATTTTGAACTGACTCAAGAGCAGATGCAAGGGTGAGTCCAAGGTCCCAGATAGAGGCTGCATATTCAAGTTTAGTACGGATTAGGGTTTTATACAAAATTAGCTTTAAAAAAACAGGAGTGAGCGAAAAATTCTTTTTGAGATAACTTAGTAAGCGATTAGCGTTGTTAGTGACGTATTCAACATGGATATTCCAGGGAAGGTCATTGACAATATGAACACCGAGGTATTTATAGGAGGAAACAGAAATGAGGGTGGAATTGTTAATGTAGTAGGGAAGCGAGCGTTATTTTGACGAGACACCCTCATAGACCTACATTTAGAAATGTTAAGTTCCATAATTCTATTCTGCGCACCAGTGAGTTACGTTGTTAATATCAGTTTGAAAGATAGAGATGTCGGAATCGTTATTAATTTTTGCATAAATAACACAGTCGTCAGAATACAAGCTAATAGAAGAGATACAGATATGGTAGATCCTTAATATACGAGGAGCGTTCATAAAGTTCGTATTATCGGCACAAAAAATTAAATAAAACGGAACAAAACAGGCATCAACATGAGCGCGCGTCCTTCTAGTGTCCGCGCAGTATAAACATCGCATGCTATAGTAGCTCGGAATGCCGCTAGGGAGTCGAAACAAAAATGGCACCGCCCGTCGGTGCCAAGCTACATGCAGTGATCCGTTTTTTTATTTGAAGGGAAGCAATGCCAAGGATATTCATTTCAATCTGGGAGCGTTGTTCGGTGACAACGCCCCAGTTTATGATACTTTTTTTAAATGGCGCAGACGCTTCCAGTGTGGCCAAATAAGAAGAAAGCATTTCCAGGACGGCGACCAAGTGATTGCTGAAGTGGAGCGATTCCTGAACACTCAAGGCCAGGAGTTCTACAACAATGGCCTCCGGCATGTGGTGCATCGCTGGAAAAGTGGGTAACTTTTGGTGGCGAACATGTAGGAGAAAGTCTCAACTCCTACTCGAGCTTAATTGCTGAATCTCTATTCCTTCGTCACAATAATACGAACTTTATGAACGCCCCTCGTATATAAGAAATAATAGTGACCGAGTACCAAACCTTGTGGTTCACCGGAGTTAACTCGAGAGGCTGAAGAACTGGTGACGTTGACGCGAACAAATTGACAGTGGTTTGTTAAATACGATTCTGTCCAAGCGAGTGCATTAATGTCTATGTTTATGTAAAGAAGTACGTGGGAACCTTGTCGAGCGCTTATGAAAAGTCAAGGAGTATGCAGTCAGTTCTGGAACCCTGGTCCAGAGTGACGTGAAGGTCATGAGTAAATGTAAGAAGTTGAGTTTCGCAAGAATAGAACCTTCGAAAAGTCGTGCTGGGCTGAATTAAAAAAAAAGCCATGCGTTTTTTTTTACGAGTGGTATGGATGTGGTTCTTTCTACGAGTGATATGGAGGACCGTATCCAAAGGTGTCGACGTACTCTGACAGACAGAGTGCAGAAAAGGGATGGAAAAAAAATGGCAGGAAGATCCATTGGTGGATTTTTAGGGAATCCTGTAGCATGACTATTAGGAAACGCTATACACGTCTTCCTTTGGGAAACGCTAACATTGACCCCTAACGAAGCCAAAAGAGGCAGCACAAAATACACGAAGCAAAAGAGGAAGCCAAAAGAAAAAAAGTGAGATCAGCGTTAGCGTTCCCCAAACGGGGACGTGTGTATGGAGTTTCCAAGGGTCATGCTAACGCATTCCCGAAGAGTCCACCAATAAATCTTCCTGTAATTAATTTTTATTCGATGAATGGCTAATTTGAAATTTAAAATGTGTATTTATCCAAGCCGTTGTGTTGAAAGATGGTCAAAGCCTCATTCGAGAACGATCTACGACCTCCAGATGATGAATGTTTTTTTTGTTTTTTTTTCCATCCAGATGTCCTAAATTTATCGCGGAGATGTGGTATAGATATTGTGCATAAAATTGAAATACTTGATCTATGTTCCTCTAGTTACAAGTGAATTCGTTCGCGCTTTTTGACAGTTTTTTTAATTCTTGTTACAGCTTTTTCACAACCACTTTTCTCTGAATTGGTTTTTATAATTCAGTAACACTGTATTGTACAATGTTAACTATTTTTACATTTTTTTGTGGAGGGGAGGTAAAGCTTGGCCCAGTAAGATTGGTTTGTCGCTGTTATCTTGCCCAACTTAATTGTTTTTCTACTGAATGAAAAAAAAAACTAAAATGATGCGAAAGTTTGAAATAATATTAAAAGACATAACATGAGCGCTAACTAAATGAACTCGTAATACTGGCTGTTTGGAATTCGAACAGTTGTAGCTTTCCGTTACGCATCCAGTCGGTTACGCTTTTTAAGTTGTCTGTTGGAGTAATTTAAAATGGTAGGCGCAAATCGGAAACGTGACACTTTCACGTAGTAACTATGCATTTTGTAAACATAAATCGCAATGGCATGATACAAATTTTTGCTCAAATATGGAAATAACGTTTTGTACTATGGGCTATTTTTGCACGAATATAATCTGAGCATTCCCAGCGAAGTTTGTCAAGTCCGCGGGAACAACACGCTGTAAGGTATAGTCACATAAAATATTGACTACACTGTTGGCCACCGATATATTTTAAAAGCAGGTGATTTGAGAAAAGTTAACTGAAAACTACACTAAGAAAGAAAGAAACGAATCTAAACAAAAAATACGACGAAATGTTTGTTGTTTAACTTTTTCTTCTCCGTGTTGAAGATCTTTGAGGGGGCTGAATTCGACATTACAGACACGAACACCGAGTGCTTCAAACTTTGCCGACATCGAGGAGCGGCATTCTTTCGAAAGATATACCGATCTCATGAAAGCGTTTGAGCGCTCTGCTTTCACAGGTAAAACACACACACGCAAGAAAATATGTTCTAGAGTTATCCGTGCAGTGCCCACACCGCAGCGGCGCACGGCCGGCAAATATCCCCAACTTGCACTTCAAAGGACGGCGCGGCCACCTTCTAATTGCCGAAGTCCGCTCAGGCGCTTTCTGGGTCGATTGCACCGACTGTGTCCAGTTTCGGAAACAGCCGCAGCACGGTATTTCGTCCCAACTTGCAATTGAGTGAACGCTCGGAAATAATAAAAAAAACTCATACGTTTGTTGGTCATTCCCTGAACCGAACACATACGCGCATGCGCATAAATCCGCGGTCACGTGCACTCTGCTAAAACATGATACGGTCCTCTGTCGTGTATCCTCCTCGTTCGCCGGCCTTGTAACGGTAGGTCATACAGAAACTGATTGCAGATATGTACAGGCAGACACACAAGACACTCGCTGTTTTAGACACACATATCTAGCTTTGTATGCGCACGCACAAAATCGCAGTATAGAAAAGAGTGACGCTTGAACAGCAAGATGGTACTGTTCCCGCGTAAAATTGAGCAGGAAAATTGTGCCATCATGCATCAGATGACGTCAAGTTTAGCGGCGACGTCACAGCGTCAGGACTACTTTTTCACCAGCATTTTTACGACCAACCGCCAGGAGCGCGACATCCGACAGCGTGGCACATTGGCTTTTGTGACGTCATTTGTCTCCACTTGGGGAAAACTTTCGATGAGTGGGCGATAAAGGACGCTAAACCTACCGGTCAGAGACGCGTTCCTGCAGGCACCGTAGCAAACTTTCGCCCGTAACAACTATTGCCGTAAAAGTAACTTTTTGTTTTTATTTATTTAGCCATGCACGATTCCAAAATGGGAGGAGTGTAAATTGGGGAGCAGCTGATGTCTATAAGCTGACCGCGCTAGTCCTCCCTTCGAGGATGTGTTGGGGTTCTATAACGAGGTTCGAGGGAGGTTGTTGACTTGTTTACGTTTCGCGAGTCTATATAGAAGGGGAAATGGCGGTTGCATCCTCATACAGGGTGGCTCGTGGTAAGATGCATTCGGTGGGGGAAAAGTTTAGAAAAGTGCTGGGGTGTGCATGCTTCGGTGTTCCGCCTCCGGCGAACCAACTCTATAGGGCTTCTGTTAACACGAACAAATTTTACGAATAAAGCGTTTTCCGTTTCGAGGCATATAGCGTTGTTTTAAGTGCAAAGATGACGTAGCGTATTAAGGGGAAAAGTTTGAGCGTCGTTAGATGGCGCTGCCGTTGTTGGAGGTGGGGGCTGCGGTATGGATTCTACTGCGGTGTTTTGATCCTTGCGCGGTTACTTTCGCCGGAAAGAAATTTACTTCTGCTGACAGCTCAAAGTAAAACTGCGAGTACGAATTTCGTTTAAGGTAAAAACAAAAATTGTATCCACGCGCGCCGCAATTTGTAAACGTTTCCTTGCAGAATTAGTCAGAAATTAGTCTGTGGTGGAACAGTTGGGGTGATTCGAACAAGGACATCGTTTTACTGCAATATGTTCTGAATATTGCCTTTTAAAAGGTCATTCAGAATGTACCGATAAGGTCTACATGTACTTTGTAGAGCGCAGCTCTTAGGCGCCCGTTTCCATGTTGAGCGGCGTTGCCGTCGCCATCGCCGTCGGCGTAACCGCGCGTTGAATTATCGGAGGTTCCCCATAATAACGTCACACGTGACGTTACACGTGACGCCACTCAACCCGGGAAAATTTTTCCGCTACATTTAGCGGGAAAATATATTCCGCTAAATTTAGCGGGAACATTTCCCGCTTAATTTAGGGAAGAGCTTTCCCGCCATATTTAGCGAGAAAATATTACCCTCGCGACGTCACACGTGACGTCACATGGGACGTCACATTCATTCACGGGACGGCACGTGAAATTTACATAAAACACTTTTCCGCTAAATTTAGCGGAAAAATTTCACCGCTAGATTTAGCCGGGAAATTAATGTCACGTGACCTAAACACAAATTCAGTTTCCCCGCTAAATTTAGTAGGGACATTTTTGCTAAACTTCTCGCTAAATTTAGTGGGAAAATTTGGTTGTAAATTTTCCGCTAAATGGGAGGGGAGCAGGAGAGGAGGAGGGGTGGGTACGGAGGGGAGGATGGGCATACTCTCCCCTCCGTACCCTCGCCTCCTCCTCCTCAAGACTGCGCTCTAATTCGGTTTTACAGAAAATTGTAAACGTCTTTCATTCTTTTTATTTTGAACGAACTTTAATATAAAAAAAATATCTGAAATGCATATGGAGAGAAGCACACTAAAGCCGTGTTCGGTACATCTAAAAGAAAAACTGCACGCTACAAAACCCAATCAGGTACGCTTAAAAGAACAAGAAAAAAATTATCAAAAGGCGAATCGCTTTTGTTCAATTCATTTGTCTGGGGTTTCCGGGCCAAGCGTGAGACAATTGGGTACAATAAAAAAATACCCAATCTATTTTTTTCCGCTCTTTTTGTCTTCACAAAGAAATCGTTTCTTGTATACCCAACTAAAAAAAATAATAATACATATGAAAGTCATTCTTAATTTCCGTTTCTGCGACTGAGTATAAAAACACATAAGAAAGGAACGAAGAATAAATCGAGAGGGGGCAAAAGTTTAATGCTACAAGAGAAGAAAAAAAAAACTGCTGATTCGCGCGTTTTCGACGCTTTATTGCTCGCATTGAAAAGCACAGAGCAACTGTTCGAACGTGCAAAAGAGCCAGTTGACGCTAACTTAATAAAAGCGAGCATACTAGCGTCTAGCATTCACAAAAAAAAAAAAGAATTGCATTACGAACATATTGTTAATTGACTTCGCAATTTGTAAAGGCCACGATTATCTTGCGTGCTCATGCTTCCTATGACGTCAGCGTATAATCCCTCGTTTCGACCGTTCTTGTAAATTAGCCGCGATTTCATCGTCCACTGTTTCCTATCAAATGTTTACATTACCATCGGCTACAAAAGAGAGGAACGCACTTTCTGACCGCACATATTCATTCAATAAACTAATAAATTTGCCGCAGCTACTTCTAACCCTTGTATATAGATTTCAGTGTTTTAATATTGTGGTCATGTTGTGATGATGTTTTTTTGTTTTTCTTCTTTATATATATGAATTCTCAATCCCTCTTATTATATCCGTTCGGATTCTAAAGGAATAAGAAATGATGATGATGATGATTATGGTGGTGGTGGTTGCCCAGGTGGCGGGTTCGAATCGCGGGTGAGGCGCTCGTAATCGGACGGAAACTTGATGCGGAGGAGGCGCCCTGTAACCGAGATTTAATCCTCTGTGCTCCGCTGGGGCGTGCCAGATACCCTTCGTTCGTTCGACACGTAAACACCCCGAATTTCACCCTACACATGGTGTGTCAGACGTTGCGTGGAGCACAAGGCAGCGCAAATGCCACAAATGTATAGAGACAGCGGGTATCACGAGCGACGTTCTCGAATAACGATTTATGCTCACTCGTGAATTGCTATATTTGGTCACACGAACGATGTATTCAGCTTACTTTCAGAGTGGCGTTTTTTAAAGTAGCCTTTTCATTTTAGGACGGTTTATCAGCTGTCGGCTTGCGTCACACGCTTTACGAAGCCAAAACACGATTTACAACTCCTTTCAGCGTTTTTCCTGCTTTTTTATGAAAACAGTACATGGCGGACAAAACTTCCTCGACAAAAAGAAGAAGAAAAAGAAATGGAAGGCTATGGATATAAAAGGCTATGGGCTCGGAGGTTACTTTTCCGATTTCATTGGTATTGTAGAGCAGGGGTGGCCAGGCTGACCCGGCCTAAGAGCCGCAAACATAACCACGAAACTTCCAAGAGCCGCGGGGGGAGGGGGTGCAATCTTTAGAGCAATAATCGAAACTCGAACTATACTTTCAATCTCTCCGAGTCCAAAGCAGTCCAACGGTGCGTAAGGTAGCAGTAGCACGAGACAACCAAACCGCAACCTGTATTTCAAATTACAACGCGTTCCATTTTTCTTTTTGGGGAAGTGCTCGCGTGGCCGGGAGGAGGGAGAGGGGGGGGATAGGCGAGGGAGCCGCGAGTCACACTTTAACACGCGAACGAGCCGCATGCGGCTCGCGGGCCGCAGCTGCCCCCCCTGGTATAGACCATTCTAATGACTGCCTTCTGCACGCTGCCATCTTTCCTCCACTGGGCTGTGGAAGACGTTCTGAGCACGCGCAATATAGCTTTCTTCGTGAAATATTTGACGCAGCGCATTCGTCCAGTGCCCTCTGACTCAGCATTTTTTTTTGGCCTGGCTGGTAAGTTCTGGAAAAGTGCTACATCGAGATCAGGGAGAACTTCTCGAACACTACCGAAGTTTAGCCGCAAGAAGACGGACGCTTCATAGAACAAACGCTCGACTCTGCTCACGTCACGTCACTGTCGTCACGAGTGCAGGCGCGGGCGCTTTGCTTCGAGCAAATCTGGTTTTTCTGCATGGCACGCGTTCACGGGTCGACACCTCGATAACCTGGGTAAAACGCGGACTTGCTTGGAATAACAGCGCGTTGATCTAAAATATTTTCCAGAACGGTCCGAATTGCGGCTGAAAAGCGTCACTTCTAATCAAACAAACAGAAAACAAAAAGGCGTGCGCGGCCAAACAGAAGAGGAAACGGTAATGACGTATTCCCTACCTCATCTTTCATTCCCCCCCCCCTTTTGTTTTCTGTGTGTGCAAAGTCATAGTACTCTTCTCTCTCTCTCTTTCCTACCTCGCGTTTTGAACGCGGATGGCAGCTGAAGGTTAGAGTGACCGATTACAATTCCTATCGATTAAAACTTATTCAATTAGATTACTCAATTACTTGAAAAGAAAAGTAATTGGTTATTACTTGGAAACCAAAAAAGAAAAACCGTTACTTTGTCGAGTTATACTTTAGGTATTCTAAAATGACAAATTTTTATGCCGGTTTGAAAAAAGAAAAAGAAAAACGGTTCCTTCGTGCTGTCTAACCCCCCCCCCCCTTTTTAGTGGATGAAAATCACCTAAATTATCAACTGCATATCCTCTTAATTCACCGATTTCGGTAAATCATCAGCCTTTAGAAGACTAGATTCGAGGATTTCTTGGTAGGAAATTACTAGAAACAAAGGCCGCCATTTAAAAAGAGAGGAAACAAAAAAGCAACGTTTACAAGTAATTTTCGTATTTACAAAAGTAACCAGATTAGCTCCTGCTATTGCTTTCTAATAAAAGTAATCAAATTATTACAGAATTTCTCACAAAGTAATCGATTCCAAATAATTTGATTACTTATTAGTGAGTACCGAACAAATCTGGCACGAACTAATGCGGAGTGCAAGTTCGTCTGCTTCTTCTGCAGGGGTTGTGGGACGTCAGAAGACGCCGAACTCTGATTGGCTCTGAATGAAGGATAGGGGTAGACCTCAAGGCAGCTTACTCTGAGGTCTACCCGCTATCCGTCAATCAGAGCCAATCAGAGCTCGGCGTCTTTCTGACGTCCACAACCTATGCAAAAGAAGCAGACGAACTTACTTTCCGCATAACGGAAATACAGTCAGTGCCGCAGGCGAGCTGGTGGAAGTTTACTACGACGACTTTAAACCCGAGACTGGAGCAGGAGGAGGAAACGATTTCGACTGTGGTATAGACAGAGACGAGGACACACAACGTCTCCGACTCAGCTAATGATTTCATTTCGATCACCCTCACATATCCACACGACGGAACATCCGGTTTTCTCGAGGACAGTGCACAGAACCCATATTCAAAGTTGGTGATTGTGCCGTATACCTGGTTGTGCTTTGTATTTCGTTTTTGTCTTTCTTTTGTGCGTATGGATATGGGTTTTGTGCGTGTCCTTGAAAATAGAAACGTTGTCTGTCCCTGTGTTCTGTTTTCGCACCCTTGTTGAAATTGTTTCTTCTTCTGCACGCCCTAGCGTCGGGCTAAACTCATCGAGGTAAACAAACTTGTGGCTCGGCAAATCGTGTATTTATAACGTTTATAGCTGCGAGGCCTTTGAATTTCATTTGTTATTAGCGGCGAGATGTTTCCGTGGCGCCCTCCTATGGTTACTCGTGACGTCATTACCTTACGAACAACAAGTTCGATGGTGTTTGTAATCTAGCATGGCAGAAGCTTGAAATCATAGCGTTCCTGAACCAACACTGTCAACACTGTCGAAATTGAGTCCTCACGTTCCTCTTATTTCCGTCCATGAGAACTCTTTGCTGACGTCATAGTCAGCATTAGGCCAATCGTGGAAGACCGACCACCGCGACGCTTTTGATGGCGCACGTCGCCAATACCAGCATGCAAGCGATGGCAACGTCGGAAAGTCAGTAGCGAATAAGAAAATATCATTACTGATCTTGTTCTTCGTGAGTTACACCTGCGTACAAGCCACCGTTTATAACGTATGGCTACGCGCCCTAGAATTGGAAGAGACCGAAGGTGATAGGCGAAAACATATGTATATCGGGAAACACCGATCAAAAGCACAGGTCGACTCATACAGGCTGCCAAACTTTCACGCTGCTGGCCCCTCCAAACTCGAAATTATCGTCGCTGCGATGAAACAGAACGCCTTCATTTTTGTATACTTTTCATAGCTTCGGGTGATTTGCATCGATCCCTTTATTGAGATACGCTTGAACTCAAACCGCAAGAGACGCCTTCATACCAAAGGGATGGCCACAAAAAGAAGGCGATACAACGAAGTCCTGCTGTACTCACGGGGGATCGGTGGCCGAGTGGTCTAGCGCACACCAGCTCGGAGCACGTGGAGCGAAAGCTGCGCTGCAGAACCCAGGATACTGGGTTCAATTCCCGCCCCTGCCCGTTTCGATCTGGATGAGCATCGTACCGGCGTGCGGTCGTGTATCACTACTGCGTGGTGCACGTTAAAGACCCCAGGCTAGCGGTTTGTACTGCACTGGCTAAATTGCTCATCTACAGCTGGGAGACTCGTCGCCCTTGGAGGCAGACCAAGTTCTAGGCTGTATAAACATACACACAACCCAATTTTTTTTTTGCTGTACTCACGTGACAGTCAAATCCTCATGGAACAGCGACGACACAGATTCACCGGGAGTGCCGCGTGTCATATAACCACGCGGCACCCAATCCTGGGAATGGCTGCTCGTGCTCTCACGTTGAGCGCGGATTGAGCAAGCGCCGACAGGGCCTGCAATCCGCAGCTTACAATCAATGATTCACTGT
The DNA here is from genome assembly GCA_037355805.1 of Ixodes ricinus. Lineage (NCBI taxonomy): Eukaryota > Metazoa > Arthropoda > Arachnida > Ixodida > Ixodidae > Ixodes > Ixodes ricinus. The sequence goes on along the minus strand of JAZHYW010055163.1, from coordinate 1,656 downwards.
CGGCCACAGTTGAGTCCTCGGTTTCTGAGCGCTCCGCTGTAGTCATTCATCCACGGTCTTTCAGAAACGGGCATTTCATTCAAGATTACCGGTCTAAGCAGCCTTGAAATGCGAGCCAGTTTTTGAGCATGCGCGCTGAACAGCGCCCTCAAATATGGTGTCTTCTGAATACCCCATGTAGGGGGTATTCCACTGATCTCTATTGTAGTAGGCTCGATTGCGGGTCGAGGATTGTCTCGCTAGGGTCGAGTGGCACCACCAGAAGCCATCACTCGACACCAGTTAATGATTAGGACTCTATGGGGAAAACAAGAAAAAGTGTCATTTCCCCCGCTTCTAAGCTGTTGTCGGCACATTCCCCCCCCCCCCCCCCAAAGGCTCGCCGCTCACAGAGCATACTTCGTTTCAGCTTGGGTCCAGACGCAGCCGATGCTACAAGCACGAGCGTGTGGCCCTGAACAGTGCCTGTACTGCACGAGCGCGCGTGCTTGGCAGGGGACGCTGAAAGCCTGGAGCTCGCGCTTGTAGCATCGGCTGCGTCTGGACCTAAGCTGAAGCGAAGTATAGTATTGTTTGTTTATGTTGCGTTATGATACGGGAGCTTCCGTCGAGTTACCACCGCGAATCACCAGGAAATTCGTGCTTAGCAGGAAGCTTGACAACTGATTCGAAGAGTAGTTTTGCACGCGACATACGAAGGACGGATGTCCCGGCGACTCGTGTTCAAATCCCAACGTAACATTAAAAAAAAATACATAAGCAAACGTGTGAATGCGGCTTAGCTGAGCAGGGCTCGCGTACTCTGAGAACAAGCTTTCACGCCAAGTCGTCATACACCATCGAATCAATTTATCTCAAACCAATCAGTATCAATTTTAGGAGTGGTTCACGGTGCGACAAACTCCAGTATTAATTTTATAAACAATAGTACAATGACTGTTTTTTTGATGGGGTGCACAGAAACAAACTTCGCAGAAAGCCTCGAAATACGTATATATCTCCCACCCAAACTTATGCCTGTCACTTCAAAAATGTAATGGATCACAATTACAAATGACTGAGCCTCAATGTAATGGATTACCGTTACGAATTACTCCTGCTGAAAAGTGAGGATTACTTAACTCGTTACGTTATTAACTATATTCACATTACGTTTTTTCCGTGCGCTTAGTAAGAAAACCAATATAATTTTTTTTATGATTTCTAAAATGTTCTGCAACACTATGTTCTATTTCTCATACCCCCGCCTTATGGTACTACGCAGAAAAATAAAATATTGTATTTATGGGAAAACGCAGGCGCACACCGTCCACCTGTATAAGCTGTCAAGGCAGCGAAAGCTGCAATCCCACCCGACATCTTACGGCGATCGAATTAGTCCCTGAATTCTGCAGCGTTGGCAGTGTGAATGCTCCAGTAGCAGCGTCTAAAAAAATTGGGTTGTGTAGGCGTTTATACAGCCTCAGAACTTGGTCTCGCCTCCAAGGGCGACGAGTCTCCCCAGTATTGTAGATGAGCAATTTAGCCAGTGCAGGCTACAACCGCTGTTAGCTCAAGGTCTTTAACGTGCATCGCGGTAGTGATACACGACCGCACGCCGGTACGATGCTCATTCAGATCGAAACGGGCAGGGTGGAATTCGAACCCAGTATCCCG
>JAZHYW010055161.1:0-15422 GCA_037355805.1 Ixodes ricinus | reverse complement strand
ATTGGGTTGTGTGTATGTTTATAGCTTATAGGCTAGAACTTGGTCTCGCTTCAACGGGCAGACGAGTCTCCCAGCTGTAGTCTCCATATATATATGTATATGTACATGGACATATAAGACAAACAGACAGCGAATATGCTTTTTCATTTCGCCAAAAGCAAATTAAATCTAGATGTTCAGACAGCGCCAAGTCGGTCTTCCAAAGTATGGTGACACACGCTATGAGAAATGATGACAGTGCAAAATAGAAATGGACAAGGAGACTAAACTCAAGATCCCTGGGTTCCCATTACAGCAATTGCACATCTCTGGGTGCAGTTTAAAATATAATCAGAATTAAATATAGCCTTCGAGGCCGGGAATGACTGAACTTCCACGCTCGTGGAAGTTCCAGTGAACCTTTGGTTGTTAGGGTATGTCCTGTGTCCGTCTTCTACCTTGAGTCCCGTCTTCTTTGCGATGTTTTCCGGTGTAATATATTGAGACTTTTCATTATCTTAAAGGTTAAGATTTTACATTAATCTATTTGTTTGAGGGAACAATAACTATAAAAGGACGACGATCGGTGGACTTAATTTTTCTGGGTCGCCGAACGCTTTATTTGGCATCGCTTTCGGTTTGTCAAAAGATTTGTGCACTTTTTTGTTCTTATAAAAGTCTCAAGATATCCGCTTTACTCGACACTTGCACGTCCTATAAAAATCGGAAATCTGTGTATCAAAATATGCGTTATCTTCGTAATCAGACTCTGTGGCGTCACTAGGGTCAGCGGCACCCGGGGCGGTGGCCCGCGGCGACACCCCCCCCCCCCCCCCCCCCCCGCTCGTCGCCCGCCTCCATCCCCCCCCCCCCCCCCCGTCGCCCGTCGCCAGCCGCACCCCCCCCCCCCTTCCGCCTCGTCGCCCGCCGCGACCCCCCCCCCCCCCCCCCCCCCCCACCGGCCCGTCACGACACCCCCCGGAGCGCTGCAATCCGGGGCGCGAAGTCCGCCCCCCCCCCCCCCCCGCACCCCCCCTTGTGACGCCACTGATCAGGCTTGTTCATTTAGAATTGCTAAAGGCCTCGTCTTAGCAGAGCGACAAGCAACAAACCAAAACATATTCGCAAACAAAAAAGTAATGCTAAATATTGTTGTTTGGATTGGCCTCGAACCATGGCTTTGAGGCAGGGATGTCACGTGGCTTGCACTGTGACGGCGCTTGCACCCATGCCGTTGGCTGTCTCTACTTTTTCTTTCCGAGAGAAACCAATTTTTATGGTGCCAAATGTATGCTACAGAAGTTGCTCTGAAGTCTCAACAGTATGGCTGTAGGAGGAAGGAGGGGGGCGGTATTAACAGAGTTTTGGTAGACCTTACGCTGCGAATTGTGGGCCTTAACGGGCGAGAGGCTCAATCCATGCTTTGAAGTGACGTCAGGAGCCCCCCACTAGTAACTTGAAGCTCTATATACGGTCTACTAAGAGTCTCCATTACGTGTGAGCCAGTCTCCATTAAGACATGGTTCACACATAACCGTTTTCTTAAGCCTGGTTCAGACAGTTGCGTTTGACTGCGTTTGACTGCGTTGCGGCAGCGAGAAACCAGGACATCCTGCTGCTTATATCGCGTGCCAAGATGATTCCTTGAATTGGATTCCACGCTTCATACGAAGCACAGATGTGCCGGTGACTCGCTTTCGGTTCTCGCCGCAACGCAGTCAAACGCACTCAAACGCAAGTGTCTGAACCGGCCTTAAGACCTCTACGCACAGTAGCGTTTGAGAGCGTTTGACTGCGTTGCAGTTGCGAGAAACCAGGACATCTCTACTTCTTGTGTCGCGTGCCAAGCCATTCCTTGAAAAGGATTCCACGCTGCATACGAAGCAGAGATGTGCCGGTGGCTCGCTTTCGTTTCTCGACGCAACGGACTCAAACAGAGAAGACCATGCAGGAGGCCTTCAAACGCTCTGAAACGCAACTGTGCTGTAGGGGCCTTTAGGTACGCTTGCGTCGAGCCAGCCTTTAAGCCGGGGTCCCACTGCCCATACATCATACAAAAGGCCGTCTGCAAACAGGGAGGCACCACAACATCCGTTCGAACGCCGCGTGCCAATCTTTCTCCTTGAACTCATTGCCGTGCGGCATTCGAAGCAGGGATCTTACGGTGACTCGCCTTCGAATCTGTATGCAGTCTGTCTTTTGTATGATGTGTAAGCTGCGTGACCCTGGTTTTGGGGGACTTTACTGCATACGATAGACCTTTGCGTTGGGAGGGAGCCCGTGTCGTCGCTTTGAAGTATGCATTGACTAAGCGCTCGCTGGGCTCGCAACTCACGGCGAACGGCCGATTAAAATTTAAAGCTCACTATTGCTAGTGAATTGTAGAATTGTCCAGATTTCAAAATACTTCACGTAGACAAGCGAAAAAAAGAACTTTTTTTTTATTTTAACAGCAAACGTGAGTTCATCTAATTAAAATTTTGAGCCGCTAAAAAAAAATCGCGCTATCAGATTTGTAGACGATCGCAAGTGCTGCGACAGGTCGCCGCCGTGTCTCTGCTCGTGCTGACGCGTCCGTGCAAATGCAAAGCTTGCGAAAGCTACGCTGACGCGCACGCCTCACGCGCTTGCGCACATGGAGCGCCAGTCGCTGCGCCAGGCTTGCAATCGTATAGCTGTGTGCGCAACTGCTGAGCACGTGCTAGCGGCGAGATTCCACAGTTCTTTTGCAACGCGCATTCCACACCATCAATATTGCCGACCTTAGTGCCCTACTAATGGGAGCTCGTTCTATAGATGAGCATGCGCTCTAAACAGCGCTCTCAAATATAAGGTCCATTGATTCGGCCAGAACTGTCCTGAACTGCGATTTGCTTCACCATATGATGTACCGCAGGAAAGGCTATGCAACGAGCTCCTTGCTCTAGGGCCAACGTTACTAGAACTCTCAGTTGGGAAACTCACTGTTGAAACCTGGACCGCTGGCGTCCACCGAGACCGAGCTAAATGCGACAACAGCGCCACTCTGTATCATTTGTCTGTAACTGTGGTCGCATTGAGCTTTTAGAAAGCATGTTTTACCGTAAAAGCTAACGTAAAAACTCTTCTTGTAGTAACTTTTATTAGAGTTTAGTACAAAATGGAGGGCGCGTGTTGTTTTCTAAAATACTTTAGTTCGCAAGGTTTTGCAGTATAATTAGTATTGTTTTCATACAACCGTGCCTCAGCGGGGATTTCAGGTAGCGCGTCCTGAGCTAGGCGCATATTAACCATCGGCAGTAATCCGCGGCGACGTCCGCTTGGGAGTTCGGGGGCGGTACCTCGAAACCCTTTCCACAGTATCTGTTCTGGCCTCAAAATGGCCTGATTACAACGAAAATAGCAAGTCACGTGCAGTTCCTGGACTGGCCGCTGCGGGAGAGATGGCGGCGTTGGGATCGCCGTTAGCTCGGTTCTCGTCGACGGATCGGTGCCACTTTTTCAGAGCAGTCTCTATGGCAGTTTCCCAACTGAGTGGTTCTAGTAACGTTGTCTAGGGTGCACATCTCGGCGGCACAAGCTCTCGTGCGTTAAGAGTAGCTCACAGCGCTATGAGCTCGCGCTTCAGCCTTGCCTGCGGTACAACATAAGGTGAAACGAAGTATAGTTCTTTCCGAGTTCAGAGGAGTGCAGGAGTCGTGCAGCGGCGGCGCAGAACCAGTGCAGCCGCCGCGCTAGGACTGGCGCTGTGATCGGCTTTCCGAGCGGAAGCGCAGGGTGTCGTCTGCATCTGTTGGCTCTTGTTTCTCCACGCCACGTTGTATGCTACATTTAATTAGTCGCGGTTTGATGAGACCATTCGTGTTTCCTTAGTTTTAAAGTATAATAACGGAATCTTTTCTGTGAATATTTTTTATTCGAGTGTACTAAAAACGTTTTCTGCACGAAATGTGTTTCTGTCTGCATTTTTAACGGCCGTTCGGTTCCTGTCGTTTCCATAAGCGTTCGTGTCCTTCACATTCATTTAGCAATAGTAGATTCATTCCAAGTCTCTCGAGTTTCGCATTTCGACGATAGGTTCGCGGCATCAGGATGATTTTGCGTCGGGAGTCACTGGCGGCAGCGCGCGGTCGGTAGCGGTCACCTCGAAGACGAAGGCCTGACGATAGCGTTTTGGCCAAGACAGTTATCGACCGTAACTTTGGCGTCAAGCTGAAGCGTTTATTCTGATTCTCAAGAAAGACCTGCGTGGAACTACCAAGCCAATGCCGATTCTCGGCGTTTTTCCCAGGCCCGTTAGTGGGCGTCCACAGATACCAGCGGACAAAGCATGCAGTATTATGCTCAGCTACGGGGCATGCGAGGGCCAATGTACTAAATCCCAGACCTCTGCAATGTATCGGAGTCGTCAGTATGCATCCAAGAGCAACTGAAGGCGGGGACTATCAAGAGTGCAATACCTTTCCCGTGTCTGTAAGGAAGAATATCAACACTGTGGATCCCCACATAGCATCAAAAAGAAACAATTTACGTGAGCCAATATTTCAACACTTACCACAGGGAGCCAAACCTACACGAGCAGGTGCCTAAAACGCTTTCAGAATATCATAATCAATCAAATTCCTACCCTCGGTTATGATCTCAATTCCGCGTCCACCGCGGGTACGTTATTATCATAAATGAGAGGAAATGCAACCTCCGTATCGGCGTTATTGTTAAACATCGCAGACATTTGAGCAAGAGCTGCGAAAAATGGCACCGCGAGCAGAGACGGACGAGGAGTGTCGTCTGCTATCGCCGTCTGCTCTTGTCGTCTGCTTCTGCACGGACGCTGAACTGACTCCGGAGCCGGTGCAAGATTTTGAGGAACTGGGTCTGAACTCGTTCAGAACTGGGATGAATCGAACGCGCCAGTGCAGCGGCCGTGCAACTTCCGGTTGAATCGAATGCACCAGTTCCTGCACTGCTGAACTAGTTCAGCCAGTTCAGGCGAATCGAACAGACCTATAGTGTCCAGACCCCGATCTCACTAAGCGTCTCGGCGCAAGCGTGACGCCACCATAACTTTAGTTCACGGAAGGCTAACAGCCGTGTATGCGAGAGGCTCCGTGCGGTCTCGTGTTCCACACGCGCAGAGCTCTGGCAATGTTTTCTGCACGTGCAGAAAGGAGCTAAGGGTCCCTTCGGTGCGTTGTGGCAGTGGCGTAGTCAAACTGGCTGGTGAGGCCTGGTGAGATGGGCCTATTGATTCACTGGCGGCCATAGCTGTGTGCGCGTCTGCCGAGGGCGTGCGGATGGCGAGCATCCACGGTTCTTTTACTACGTGTATTGCGCACTTACCAAGATCGCTTGTATTAGCAAGCTACTAATTAAAGTCGCTAGATCCTGGGAAAGTAGTGCCAATCTCCCCGTAGTCACCATTTTGATCCGTGTGAACGAGCGATTTCTCCTCGACCACTCCCTGACCTTGGTGAGCCGATCTAAATTCGCTGGTGACGGGTAGCTCGATGTGAGACGTTTCTTGTATACCGGGATTTTGCTATCCACACACCGGCGAAACAAGCGTATACATCTTCGTACCATCACTACATCACTACATGCTGTGTCGGAGTTTGGAGGCACTGAAAAATAAGTTTACTGTTTTAAAATACGCAACAAGAACAATTCAACTGTAAGAGATCCGTGGAGATGGGCATGATTGATAAGTTGATTGCATACACAGTGACAAAGACGCTCGAGGAACGCTTCCAGTACGATGATGATCCATGGTGATCTTCGCGCGACTGATTCAGAACGACCATCTGGAAGCTTCAAGATTTGAATGGACTGAGATGGCGATTTCCAAGGAAAACGTAGACAGATTAGCCAATCGCCTTGCGAGGTTTTGATTGTCTGTACGTTAGTATCCGTTTGCGTCTGGCTAGCAGGAATGGAAGGCAATGGTGCTACTATCCCAGGAACCTGTGACTTTACTTCATTAATGTAGGCTCATTCTGAGAATGTCGCTCTAAACAGCACCCACAAATCTAGTGAATACTCCTATTTCTCCGGGGACACTTTTCTGTGGCAATGAAGTCGTAAGAACGGGAGCACGTGCTTGAGCGCCAATTATAAAGCCGGGCACGCGCATTCCCTCTCTCCGCAAATATGGCACAGTAAGTTGTCCCCGGCTTTCATATAATAACGTTGTCACGCTAGAAACATCGTCAATCTGAATATCAACAACTGTGTTCGAAATGCCCTGATTTTTTTTGTATTTATAATCCCTCGATATGCTTTATTTCGTCGCGAATGTTACATCCAATACATAGTTCTCACGTGACGTTATTCTAGTCGCCATTCCCAGGTACTAAGCGTCCCATTAATGCAGTGGAAGGTAGGTTTGCACGCGCCTCCTCGAGCGTCTCGCATCGTGCTCTTTATTCTGTAGAAGACTGGCCGCACGTGCAAAGGACGCCATTACTGGGTACTGGGTGACGTCAGTGCAAGCTATGTATAGATAATTGACAGAAACGCAGCCGGAGTGGTATCCATAGCCACAAACCCGGGCAAGCTCGCTGAATTTGCCGCAGCGGTTCTCGAACTTCATCTGAATTGCGGTTCGCTATTGGCGACGTGACCGATCGAAAGCGTCGCGGTGGTCGGCCCTCCACGATTGGCCGAATGCTGACTTTGACGTCAGCAAAGGGTTCCTCATCGACGGAAATAAGAGTAATGTAAGAACTTAGATTTTGACGGTGTTGGCAGTATTGATCTAAAAGCGCAATGATTTCCAGCTTCCGCCATGCTCATTCCAAACACCATCGAACTTGTTGTTCACAGGGTAATGACGTCAATAGAGGTAACCATAGGAGGCTCCACCCACTGGACGCCGTGTTTGAGGGCGATGTTTAGGGCGCATGCTCAGAACCAGCTTACATTAATAGCCTGCTAAGACCGGCAATCTTGATGGTGCGGAATGCACGTTGCAGAAGAACTGTGGAAGCTTGCCGTCAGCACACGCTCAGCAACCACGCACACAGATATGGCCGCCAGTGAATACTCCCTATAGACCAACAGGCGACTCTGACATCACACAGCTGTGGTGGCGCTGCTGTCGGCACGGCGATTGCGCAAATGCTTTACCTCACGCGAATTAGGATTCTGCCCACATAGCTTGTGTGCATGGGCAAAGTGTGACCTGTTTGAAAAGAGGGTATACCCACGATATTTAAATTCACGCGGCCTATAAAGTTCCCTGCGTCATTTTCTCACTCACCTGGTTTCTTTATTGCGGGGCCTCTTGTCATTCCTATAACCTCTCATCTAGCAGGATATATGTTTTCTCTCTACACAGAAACCATTACAGGGTGAACTGTACAGCGCATAGGAAGACAAAGGGCAGAGAAGAGGAACATGCACGACACACGACGCCTTCCTTTTTTCTGTCCTCTTTCCTTAAGCTGTACCGTTCACTATGTCATCGTACCAACTCGCCCAGCTTACCACGCATCTACAGGTACCCTACACACTTGGGGGCACTGTTAGCTCGAATAAGCAATCATTCGTTTCCTTTATCCTGGGGTACTCATCTAAGTGCTGAAGTTTGATTCTCGCCAGTACTCTTTCGAAGTAAAATTCGAAAGGGCGCCGAACTCGTGTTCGCGCTGACAGTGTCGCGCAGTGCACATTGTAGAATAAATTATGTGCCTCTCAGAACATTTATCCGTTTGTAAACGTCAGTACCCCCAGAAGCACTTTTGTTTCGTCTATTGTCTGGGGCGCCTCAAACTGCACCGAACGTCACAGACTCCTTTTGTCTTCCCAGTACGTACATTGAGTGCCGATAAAAACAAGAACTGTTGGCCCGTGAACATAAACACACAGACAGACGCGCTACATCGTGCTAACACGCTGGGTGCTGAAAAAACCTTTCAGCAACGCATTTTCCGGCTCGCGTAGAAAGGTTGTCGCTGCCAACAAGTCACCCTCAAGCCCGTCGATAAGGGAGACAGCGCTGCGCGGGTGCTTACACAGACAAGCAAAGAAAAAGCGGCCAGCATCCAAATTAGATTGTCTCCGAGAGCGCGCGGCGCCCGGCCCCCACCCAACCCCGTCACCCTCTCTGGAGCATTCGTTTAGCGGCAAGCGTGTCCCGCGAAGCGCAGAAACAATCTTCTCCAAAGAGCGTCAGGTGTTACCCGAATCCAACGCCCGTCGGCGGGCTCCTTCTTTGAAAGCCGACAAGACGGCTTTTAGGCTCGCCTCACATCCGATTTGGGAGCCGCCGCAGCCTCCCCTGTCAGGACTCGTTCCGTATTAAACCCTAGATCAACCCGGACGCCGACAGGCCATAATCAAAACTGCGCATTCTTATTCATTATCGGAAAACCCGACACAAAGGGACTGCTTCTTCTCTTCGACCAAAGATAGACTCTGCCATTGTTGAGACCCCGAACCAAAACGACTGAATACAGCACAATCCATCCCGTTCCCTCGTGCTTTCCGCGCCGTCTTCCTTCCTTCCCTGCTCCCCTCTGCCCCCCCTCCTCCTTCCCTCCCTTCCCACCGCTCCCCTTCCAAGCGTGACAGAACTCCACCCTGCCCCGAATGCCGTTCCCCTATTGGTCGCGTCTACCGACCCGAATGGGCCAATGGAACAGGGCCCCCTTCTTGGGCATCGATCCGTGAGAGGCGTCGGGTAACCACCGAGCCAATCACGGCGCTTCATTCCAGTTTGGCCCAAACCCGGTAATCTTTTTTCGCGGGGTCCTCGGCTCGTTTCGCGGGACCCCACAAGGTAGACACCCGCGAACACGAGCAACCATGCGCTCGTCAACAGACGTGACATCCGGCCAACTCTCGAGTTTTCGGACGCCCGACCCCAGTGCCGGTAGTGGAGCCTCGCTGTTCGCGGCACCGCCTTCGTTCGTTGAGTACCAGCGACTCCAACTCTTCGATTACGGTCCGGCAGCGAGTAGACTCCGGATCGTTCAGCCGGGACTCCTGGGCGCCTGCGCGGCCGCCGGGTTCGGACCTTATCCCGCGCCGGGAGCCGAAACCCTCTTTGGCTTCCCTCCTTTCTTCAGGTTCGATCCCAGGTCCCGGTTCGTGCAAGAGGAGCCCAAGCCTCAGCACAGCTACATTGGACTCATCGCCATGGCCATCCTCAGTTCGGTGGAAAAAAGATGGTGCTGAGTGACATCTACCAGTACATCCTCGACAACTACCCCTACTTCAGGAACAGGGGTCCCGGATGGAGAAACTCCATCAGGCACAACTTGTCCCTGAACGACTGCTTCGTGAAGGCAGGGAGGAGTGCCAACGGCAAGGGACACTACTGGGCCATACACCCTGCCAACGTGGAGGACTTCAAGAAGGGCGACTTTAGGCGCCGTAAGGCGCAAAGAAAGGTCCGCAGACACATGGGACTCTCGGTACCGGAAGAGGATGACAGTCCTACGCCAACACCCCCTCCAGCGGTCACAGCAGAAAGCCCGCAAGCAGCACTGTGCTGGGAGAACGGTCCAGCACTGACTGGACTGTCCCACAAGCTCTCGGTTTCCATCAAACGCCGCCAGTTCGACATGGAAAGCCTTCTTGCGCCAGACCCGTCCCCAGAGGACTCGCCACAACGACCACCTGGAGCCTGGTGCTCGCCGTGTCCACTAGTCGACTCCCTTCCGCTTGCAGCTTCGGCCTGGGCGCCCCAGCCGTCCACGTCTCTTCTGGCCATACACCAAGAACGGCTGTCGTTGTTCAGAGCTCAGCACCAAGATCAGATTCTTCAGCGATGGTGCAGCGGACAGACTACAACGCAGCAGTCTCTGGCGTCTGAGTCTCCTGACATCGAGGGAAACAAGCTGAATTGTACACCACCTTGAACGTCGAGGGCCCTGTTAGGAACGGCATGTTGGGGAACTAGTCAAGTGTGTGAACTACGGCACTTCTCGCAACTGTATACAAGAATGGCTGCCTGGTGTGCTAACTGGGCTGAAGACTGTGTAGATTGTATAGTTTCGCAACTGACGATGATGACGCACGAGTGTTGTTGCCAAGTTGCCGAACAGGGAACTGCAGTCAAGCGCACGTCTGCATCTGTGCAGCGTCTCTGAACAGTCAGGAGCTGCTGTGCGCTCAAGTATACGCTGCGAGACAGAAAGAAAGTGTGCTGAAAAACACCTGCCTACCAAACACAAGCAATATGTAAGTCATTGTTTCAATAAAATGTTTCGGCTTAGCCTATTTTCCTAAAGCTGTTCTTATTACAATTAAGTTGTTTATCAATCGCAACTTATATCGCTAACATTCTTGATCATGTGCATGTTTTACACACAGTTAGCATCCCAAGTACGACCAACATAAATGAACTTCAATGTCAGATTGTAAAAGGATGCTGAACATGAATGGATCATTTCTGTTGCACTAAGCAGCATAACAAAAACCGCTGTTGCCATCAAAGTTCAAATAAGTCGAGCTTTCTTTATAAAATGTTCTGTAAATTTGTTTCCCCTTAAACAAAACCTTTCTTTTTTCGTGTACTCGAAGCGTCGATTCAGAGCATCTTTGTAAAAACATTAACTGTAGGCAGAAACACAAACTTTATATCGTTTCAACAAGCTTGTCCCACCCCTGCCCGTTTCGATCTGGATGAGCATCGTACCGGCGTGCGGTCGTGTATCATTACTGCGTGGTGCCGTTAAAGACCCCAGGCTAGTGGTTGTACTGCACTGGCTAAGTTGCTCATCTACAGCGAGTGACTCGTCGCAACTTTAAATGGCTGACCAGCTACACGCTGTATAAATATCCCCACAACCCCCAACAAGATTGTGAAAACATTCTCAGTTCATTAAAAGGCAATCTAAATTGTCAGTTGCTTACTGTTTGCTATCAGTTTGGAAACTCTTGCCTTCAGTGAAACGTTTGGTGTATATTTGTTAACAATAAATTTAGCAAGTAACCGTTCAGAGCTACTCACGCTTTAAGCTAATTCAGATATGCCATTGACAAAACAGAGCATTTATTGAACGTGTCCTGAACCTTTGGTGAATGTTTGATTTCCAGAGGAAATGCAAGGAAAGCGGTGATTCACGGTTGTCATACATTTGATAAAACGAGATAATCGATATTAATTATATTTAGTTATTTAACACGCATCGGGAAAATAATATCTTAAATTATGTTGTATTTTGAAATGACAAGTGTATCTAAAAATTGAGGCATACAAAAATATTGGCCATTCCTGGAAAGGATTGATTAGCGATATGGTCTGACATTATAAATACTATTATTTCATAATTTTCGGAAGCCTTATTGTGCGAATGAATCACAAGAGTGAAAAATGAGAGTTGCAGGGCTATTAGCCCAACAATGAGAAAAGTAGGTCATCTTTGATCTATCCTTCGTTGTTATTTTTGGGTTTTTGTTTTTAGGTGTACGCACCGCCGGAACATATTGAATACAGGCAACTTACACGTTTATTGTTTCTAAGGCATAAAAAAAAACCAACAGCTATGGTTTTATTTAAAATGATAACAAAAACTGATCTAGATTCATCCGGTAACAAATATAAAAGGTGATTATTGCCTTGTAACCCGGGATTTCGAAGAAGGTTATCAATTATCACAAGAAGGCCTTGGCTAGAAAAGTGTTTTAGGAATAAAATAAACATGAAAATCAACATTTTACTAATAGAATACCTGATAATCACGTTCAGGATCGGCGGGCATAGGGAATACAACAAGTTTGTGCAATATAATATAATATCAACTCTGTAATCATAATATTATCACTGGAAATGAACAAGAAAAATGGCAATTAGCATTTACGCCTAACTAATGAAAGTTTAAGGTAGCAAGAAGATATGACATTTGGTGCCAGCTCCTTGCTGGAGAAACGCGCGAAGCGGGTATCAAGCCTCAACAAAAGCACTGAAGTTTTTACGTAGCAAAGACGTTCACTATCGAATGTTTACATTTCAAGGAATTTCATGGCCTGCGTGCTCTTACAAAAGTTGCAAATAAGTTTTCATATAGAAGGGCGTCAGGTATCAGCGATCAATATGCGTCTTCGTATGTTTGCGGCAGACTTGTGCCCGTTACTTAGAAAATGTAAAGGATTGCAATTAGGGCCGGGCAATCGATCGATAAACCTACCAATTAATCGATTAATGCCCTAATTTCGATTGAACCTTTTAACTGCTACATCGGTACAATTTTGACGAGCCAAAAGAAAGTGACAATTACACGCTTCCACCACGCAGACGTGGGCGAGTACAAGCGTACGAAAAGCAAACTTTAGGTCAAACTTTAGCCTAAAGCAAACTGTAGGGGCAAGATTTATAGCTCCTGACAAGTGCAGAAGGTTACAGGTGTCTCCGACACTTCAACGTTGTTCGATTGCGTGTTTAGCGCAGCAGAGACTATTGTGAACATTCAAGGAGGCCGCTCTTGACAGAGAATATCAACGAACCTCTTTGCTTCGTGCAGCTGAAGTAACAATCTGCGAGTGTGTGTGCCTTTGAATATGTTCTTAACTACATATCGAGGTTGACTCATAAACAAAATTGTTATATTGCGCCTTTTACCGCATAATCAACAAAAAAACCCATGATTTTGACTTATTTTTACATATTATGCATGGAAATTATCGATACCGATCAATCGATTAATTGATCGAATAAAAGGTGGCGATTAATCGGCTTAAAACTTTTAATCGACGCCCAGCCCTAATTACGATAGTAAATTACCGAGCCTCGAATGTAATGGATTATTACCGTTAGAAATTACTTTCGCTGAAAAGTAACTGATTACTTTATTCGTTACGTTACAAATTACTTTCACGTTACTTTTTCCGTAAACTTATCAAGCAAGCAATATAAACAATTTTGATGTTTACAAAGTTGCTCTGCAACACTACTTTCCATTTTTCGTACGCCCGTATTATGGAAGTCCTTGTTGAAATAAAATATTGTACTTAAGAGAAAGAATGTATGTGCACTCCGTTCACCTTTAAGCTGACAAAGCAGCGAAAGCTGCAACCTCACCCGCCATCCCACTATAGCTTACGGCGACCGGAAATGATCCCTCGAATTGTGCAGACAAACTAGCGGTGCGCATGCTCAGTAGCAGCATATACCTCCGCTACGAGATTCAGAGGTAAAGAAACGATCCACGAAAGCTTTCTTGAAACGGGCTTTCAAGTGAGGGCGCAACATCTCAAACCTGCGGTCTCGTGCCTGTAGTTTTGACGCGCTGTCAGCTTACGCATGAACGGAGTATAGTTGCGTGCAGTACTCCAAAAATGTATGGTCGGGTGTGCTCCTTTTTGAGCTTTGGTCGAGCGGTTGGTCGCACACTCATGTTGCTCCTGTTTCTGTATAGTATTTTTTTTTTTACAAATCTAACGAGTAAAGAAAGTAATCGGTTACTAATATTTTGTAACGAAATTACAATACAAATTGCAAAAAAGTAACGTAGAAGTTACAAACTTACTCGAAAAAGTAACGGATTACTCTCCAAGTTTGGTTTGCGGCAACTGCTAGCTTTAGTAGGTGCACTGAAAGATATGTATTAAGGAGACGCATGTAAGCTCAAAAACGTTTTTGTTTTGATGTATTTTGGGGAAGAACAAAAATAATTCTTGAACCCTCTTTTATTATTTACTCTTAATTTGCTGAACAAACAACGTATATTTGCTCTACCGGAGACAACCTTATTTATCTTTTTGTCCTTAACGAAACAATCAGGTTTTTAATAACTGCACCGAAAAAAACGATTAGTCCATGTTCAACCTAATTTCACAAAATACATCTGTGTAGCAAAATAGACAGCAAGAATCAAATAGACAATTTCGTTAATAGGAGTTCATACTAATTAAGACACCAGTTACCTTTCTTAAAATTGTATATATATATATATATATATATATATATATATATATATATATATATATATATATATCATATATTTTTTTTTTAATATTAATATTAGTAAACAAAACTACTCAAGAAACAAAATAGGTACAATGTTGGCTTATATCTACCGCTCCTTGCTTTTTCGCAAGATGTTCTCAGCGGTTGGGTGGGCTCAACTCGAACACGCTTAAATTCAAACCTTGTTTGTCTCTTCTCCATACTTGATTAGCGCTTTCTCCTAAACCACGTGTTCTCACAAAAATTTCTGGCCTGGAAAGTATGTATATTTTTAATTTCTTTATGACATTTACTCTTCCGAATTGATTATGCATGGAGTGCTACGAGTTCTTGAAGATCAATTTGATGTCACCAATTAACTGATACTTTTTGTGGGTGTATGATTCACACTATTGTCACATTCAACTGGGGCGCACCACACCGCACCGCGCTGCACCGACGGACGCGTCGCGTTCAGATGGTCGTGTCGGTGCGGCTGCACTACGTTCATTTGGGACTTCGTGCGGCGCACGACACCGGCGCGTTGCTGCACCAGCTGCACCGTCGACAGGAGAGCCGTGCAACTTCGCGCACTGCCGGGCCGGTGTGGCCTGGTTAACGCTCTGCCTCCTTCGGCCCCTCTTTGCCCTCAACTTGTCTTCCTCGTCTCGATAAAGAGTGGCGGCTCAGGAGACTCTCGCTGAGATGGCAGCGCCGCCGCCCTACTCGCAGCGGATTTTGTTCAATGGTGCACCCGTTTATGTTTGCCCTTGAAGTGACACGCCAGCGCGTTGCGCGGCAGTATCTTATGTTCCTTGGTAGTGCGTCATGCGCTGCACTGCGCGGTGGCGCGGCCTTGGGCAACATTTTCTCGGTGCTGCGTGCGCCCCAATTGAATGTTGACCTCTGTTTACTTGGTTTGTTATTGCCATGGTAGAGTGGAACAAACCGTTCTTCCGGAAAAAAAATAAGGAGCGGTTTGCAGATTTTCACTGGAACAGAAACGGTCAGTTCCACGCGAAGGCGTCCGAAAGTGAGGTGCATCTTACCAATTTCTACCGCGAAGATGAATGCGAGTAGTGTTTCCGGCACTCTGTTCTCAACGATAAATCGAAGCCTTGTCGAATACCAATTCATGAACTTAAAGGGCTCGCGTTGAAAATGTCCCCGCGCGAGTTTCTCAACATAGCCTTCGCATTTCGCATTTATGCGTTTCACTCGGTGATACGTTTCCGGGTTGGTGACGTCAGAAACCGCCAGCGTTGCAAAGTGAGAAACGCACACACACACACACACACACACACACACACACACACACACACACACACACACACACACACACACACACACACACACACACACACACACACACACACACACACACACACACACACACACACACACACACACACACACACACACACACACACACACACACACACACACACACACACACACACACACACACACACACACACACACACACACACCAAAGAACGTGCGCATTTGCAAACTCAAGGGTTAACTGTCTGGAAAATTTAAAACCATGTAAGTTTTTTTCCCCGCCGCAACT
>JAZHYW010055160.1:0-11966 GCA_037355805.1 Ixodes ricinus | reverse complement strand
TGGCTTGTTCAAGGTGTTGAAAAAAATGTCAGCACAGAGGCTTGGACAGGTAAAAGTTTCATAACAATGATGAATACGAAGACACAAGTTGACTTGATTAACGTACATTTCCTCTATGTGAGAATTTTCGGATGGGGATTATATCGAGACAGGGTAGCTTTCTGGGCTAATTGATTGAACGACATAGTGAAAAACATCGCAAAAAAGACGGGACTCAGAGTAGAAGACGGACACAAGACATATGCTGACTAACAACCGAATGTTTACTGCAACTTCCACGCGTGCAGTTCCAATAAACCTTTGGTTGTTAGCGTATGTCCTGTGTCCATCTTCTACTTTGTGTCCAGTATTTTTTCAGATGTTTTTCACTATATTATATCGAGACTTTTTATTAATTTAAAGGTTAGAAATTTTACATAAATCTATTTGGTTGAGTGAACAATAACTAAAGAAGGACGAGGATCGGTGTCCCCTATTTTCTGGGTCACCGAACGCTATAATTGGCATCGCTTTCGGTTTGTCAAAAGATTTGTGCACTTTTTTGTTCTCATAGAAGTTTTGAGAAATCCGCTTTACTCGACACTTGCACGTCCTATAAAAATCGGAAATACGTACATCAAAATATGCGTTATCTTCGTAATCAGACTTGTTCATTTAGAATTGCTAAAGACCTTTTAGCAGAGTGACAAGCAACAAACAGAAGCATAATCGCAAACGAAAAGTACTGCTAAACATGGTTCCTATCGCTATTACGACGTGCGCGATCGAAAACGTTGTCGCTTTGGTCGGCCTTCCACGACTGGCCGAATGCTGACTATGATGTCAGCAAAGGATTTCTCATCGACGGAAATAAAAGGAATGTAAGAACTTCAATTTTTACTTTGTTGGGAGCGTTGCTTTGAGAGTGCAATGATTTTCAAGCTTCCACCATGCTAATTACAAACACCATCGAACTTGTTCGCAAGGTAATGACGTCACGAGAGAAAATCATAGGAGGGCGCCACCCAAACATCTCACCGCTAATAAAGTACGCTTGAGTTTGCGTCGAACCATGGCTCTCAGGTGTGATGTCACGTGGCTTGCACGTGACGGCATTGCACCATGCCGGTGACTATTTCTACTTGTCCTTTCCGAGAAAAACCAATTCTATGGTGCCAAATGTATGCTAGAGAAGTTGCTCTGAAGTCTGAACAGTATGCTGTAGGAAAGGGGGGGGGGAGGGCGGAATTAGGAGTTTTGGTAGACTGTACGCTGCGGATTGTGGGCCTTAACGGGCGCGAGGCTCAATCCATGCTTCGAAGTGACGGCACGAGCCCCCGCTAGCAACGCGAACCAGTCTCCATTAAGACTGGTTCACACGTAACCGTTTTCTTACATTACGAAGCTTAATACGCCATTCACACGACCGTAAAGGTACATACCTTTAGCTAAGGGACCTTTATTCTCTGCGGCCAATCAATTAACGATTTTCCGCGCGTGGCATATGTTCGCGACCCAAGAGCACGGGCTGATTCGCCGATAGCAAAGGGACCTATGTTAAAGGTACCTTTATGTTGACCGTGTGAATGGGGTATAACGCCTCTACGCACAGTAGCGTATGAGAGCGTTTGAGAGCGTTGCAGCTCTGAAACGAGGACATCTCTGCTTCTTATGTCGCGTGCCAAACCATTCCTTGAAATGGATTCCACGCTGCGTATACGAAGCAGAGATGTGCCGGTGGCTCGCTTTCGTTTCTCGACGCAAAAAACGCACTCAAACGCTCTCAAACGCTACTGTGCGTAGGTGCCTTTAAGTACGCTTACGTCGAGACACGACCGCAGGTCACCGGCTGTGCGAGCCAGCCTTTAAGCCGGGGTTCACACTGCTCCCACATCATACAAAAGGCCGTCTGCAAACACTGGTCACCGCAATGTCCCTGGTTCGAATGCCGCGGGCCAATCTTTATCCGTGAACTCATTGCCATGCGGCATTCGAAACACGGATCTCGCTGTGACTCGCGTTCGAATCTGTATGCACACTGTCTTTTGTATGATGTATAAGCCACGTGACCCCGGTTTTAGGGACTTTAGTAGACTGCATACGATAGACCTTTGCGTTGGGCGGGAGCCCGTGTCGTCGCTTTGAAGTATGAACTGAGCAAGCGCTCGCTGGACCCGAAATTCAGAGCGAACGGTATATTAAAATTGAAAGCTCACTATTGCTAGTGAATTGTAGAACTGTCCGAATTTCAAAATACTTCGCGTAGACAAGCGAAAAAAATATGTTTTTTTTATTTTCGACAACAAACATGAGTTCATCTAATTAAAGTTTTGAACCGCTAAAAAAAAAAAAAATTTGGCGCCATCAGTGTTGTAGACAATCGCAAGTGGTGCGACAGGTTGCCGCCGTGTCTCTGCTCGTGCTGACGCGTCCGTGCAAATGCAAAGCTTTGCTGAAAGGCTGCGCAGTCCAGCGCGCACGCCTCACGTGCTTGCTGCACAACGAGGGCGCCAGTCGCTGCGCCAGGCTTGGTAGTCGCATATACTCTATGTGGTCACCAGCATCGATGCTGACGCGTCCACGAAAGGCCAAAGCGCGAGCTCTGCGCTCCAAGGCACACTCTGCGGCACAAGGGGCGCATGTGCGCCGGCTTAAGCGCTGACTGTCGACGTCATGAGAAAGCGCATTGTAGCTCGGCCGTCCAACGATAAGGTGACTATGACGTCGAGAAGGACTGTCATCGACGCAAATAGCTGAGCACGTGCTCAACTTTGACGAGCGTTCCACAGTGTATCTTTGCAACGCGCATTCCACCATGCTATTTACAATACTATCGAACTTGCTGCTCTGCAAGGTCATCGCACGTCTAGCAAGGGCGAACCATGAAGGCTATGCAGCGCGACCAGGACTATCTCGACCGCCTAATGGCTGTGTGCGCACACTGCTGAGCACGTGCTAACGGCGAGATTCCACAGTTCTTTTGCAACGCGCATTACACACCATCAATATTGCCGATCTTAGTGCCCTACTAATGGGAGCTCGCTCTATGAGCATGCGCTCTAAACAGCGCTCTCAAATATAGTGTCCATAGACCGATCTCACTAAGCGTTCGGCGCATGCGTGACGCCGCCATGACTTTAGTTCACGGAAGGCTAACGGCCGTGTATGCGAGGGCTCGTGCCGTCTCGTGTTCCACACGCGCAGAGCTCTAGCAATGTTTTTTTGCACGTGCAGAAGACAAAAGTTCCCTCGATGCATTGTGGCAGCGGCGTAGTCAAACTGGCTGGTGAGGCTGGTGAGACGGGTCTATTGATTCATTGGCGGCCATAGCTGTGTGCGCGTCTGCCGAGGGTGTGCAGATGGCAAGCAACCACAGTTCTTTTATGACGTGCATTGCACACAACCAAGATCGCCGGTATTTGCAACCTATTAATTCAAGTCGCTGGATCCTGGGAAGGTAGCGCCAATCTCCCCGTATCGTCGCCATTTTGGTCCGTGAAACGAGCAATTTCTTCTGGACCCCTCCGTTCTTGGTGAGCCGATCTAAATTCGCTGGTGACGGGTAGCTTTATGGAGACGTTTCTTGTATACCGGGATTTGACTATCCACACACCGGCGAAACTAGCGTACATCTTCCTACGACCGCCACATGCTGTGTCGGTGCTTGGAGGCACTGAAAAATAAGTTTAGTGTATACTGTTTTAAAATACGCAAGAAGAACAATACAATCGTAAGAGATCCGTGGAGATGTGCATGATTGATAAGTTGATTGCATGCACAGTGCCAAAGACTCTTATATTGGCGAGGAACGCTTCCAGTATAGGATGATGCTCCATCTTGCCGCGACTGGTTTAGAACGACCCTCTGGAAGCTTCGAAGATTTGAATGGACCGAGATGGCGATTTCCATGGCAACGCAGACAGACTAGCCAATCGCCTTGCGAGGTTTTGGTCGTCAGTATGTTAGTATCCGTTTGTGTCCGGCTAGCAGGTAGGGAAGGCAATGGCGATACTTTCCCAGGATCCAGTGACTTTACTATTAATGTGAGCTCATTTTGAGAGTGCCGCTCTAAAGAGGACCCATAAATCCAGTGAATAAATACTTCCTCTATCTCCGGGGAGAACTTTCTATGGCAATGAAGTCAAAAGGACGGGAGCGCGTAGTTGAGCGCCAATTATAAAGCCGGGCACGCGCATTCCATCTCTCTCCGCAAATATGGCACAGAAGGGTGTCCCCGGTTTGGCGTATAATAACGTTGTAACCAGAAACATCGTCAACCTGAATATCTCAACTGTGCTCGAAGTGACTTGATTTTTTTTGTATTTGAATCCCTCGATATGCTTTATTTCGTCGCGAATGTTACACCCAGTATATAATTGACAGAAACGCAGCCGGAGTTGTATACATAAGGTAGCCACAATCCGGGACAAGCTCGCAGATTGCCGCAGCGGTTCTTCAACTTCATTTGAATTGCGGTTCGCTATATAGACCAACAGGAGGCTCTGATGTCACGCAGCTGTGGTGGCGCTGCTGTCGGCACGGCGCATGCGCAAATGTTTTACCTCACGCGAATTTGGTTTCTGCCCACTCGCAGTCCCATAGCTGGTGTGGGCAAAGTGTGACCTGTTTGAAAAGAGCGTATACCCACGATATTTAGATTCACGCGGCGAATAAAGTTCCCAGGGTTATTTGCTTACTCACCTGGTTTCTTTATTACGGGCCCTCTTGTCACTGCTAACCTCTCATCTAGCAGGGTATATGTTTTCTCTCTACACGAAACCACCACAGGGTGAACAGTACAGCGCACAAGAGGACAAAGGCCAAGAAAAAGGAACATGCACGATTCACACGACGACGCCTTCCTTTTTTTCTGTCCTTGTCTTTCCTTAAGCTGTACCGTCCACCATGTCAAAGTACCAACTCGCCCAGCGTACCACGCATGCGTATAGCTAGGTATACACTTGGGGGCACTGTTAGCACGAACAAGCAATCATTCGTTTTCTCTGTTTTGGGGTACTCATCTAAGTGGTAAAGCTTGATGCTTGCCAATAACGTTTCGAAGTAAACTTCAAAGGGTGCCCAACTCGTGTTCACGCTAACAGTGTCGCGCAGTGCACATAGTAAATGAATTCCGTGTCTCTTAGAACATTTATCCATTTGTAAACGTCAGTACCCCCTGAAGCACTTTTGTTTCGTCTATTGTCTGGGGCGCCTCAAACCTACATTGAACGTCACAGACTCCTTTTGTCTTCCCAGTACGTACATTGAGTGCCGATAAAAACAAGAACTGTTGGCCCGTGAACATAACACACACACACACACAGACGCGCTACGTCGTGCTAACACGCAGGGTGCTGAAAAAACCTTTCAGCAACGCATTTTCCGGCTCGCGTAGAAAGGTTGTCGCTGCCAACAAGTCACCCTCAAGCCCGTCGATAAGGGAGACAGCGCCGCGCGGTGCTTACACGGACAAGCAAAGAAAAAGCGGCCAGCATCCAAATTAGATTGTCTCCGAGAGCGCGCGGCGCCCGGCCCCCACCCAACCCCGTCACCCTCTCTGGAGCATTCGTTTAGCGGCAAGCGTGTCCCGCGAAGCGCAGAAACAATCTTCTCCAAAGAGCGTCAGGTGTTACCCGAATCCAACGCCCGTCGGCGGGCTCCTTCTTTGAAAGCCGACAAGACGGCTTTTAGGCTCGCCTCACATCCGATTTGGGAGCCGCCGCAGCCTCCCCTGTCAGGACTCGTTCCGTATTAAACCCTAGATCAACCCGGACGCCGACAGGCCATAATCAAAACTGCGCATTCTTATTCATTATCGGAAAACCCGACACAAAGGGACTGCTTCTTCTCTTCGACCAAAGATAGACTCTGCCATTGTTGAGACCCCGAACCAAAACGACTGAATACAGCACAATCCATCCCGTTCCCTCGTGCCTTCCGCGCCGTCTTCCTTCCTTCCCTGCTCCCCTCTGCCCTCCCCTCTCCTCCTTCCCTCCCTTCCCACCGCTCCCCTTCCAAGCGTGACAGAACTCCACCCTGCCCCGGATGCCGTTCCCCTATTGGTCGCGTCTACCGACCCGAATGGGCCAATGGAACAGGGCCCCTTCTTGGGCATCGATCCGTGAGAGGCGTCGGGTAACCACCGAGCCAATCACGGCGCTTCATTCCAGTTTGGCCCAAACCCGGTAATCTTTTTCGCGGGGTCCTCGGCCCGTTTCGTGGGACCCCACAAGGTAGACACCCGCGAACACGAGCAATCATGCGCTCGTCAACAGACGTGACATCCGGCCAACTCTCGAGTTTTCGGACGCCCGACCCCAGTGCCGGCAGTGGAGCCTCGCTGTTCGCGGCGCCGCCTTCGTTCGTCGAGTACCAGCGACTCCAACTTTTCGACTACGGTCCGGCAGCGAGTAGACTCCGGATCGTCCAGCCGGGACTCCTGGGCGCCTACGCGGCCGCCGGGTTCGGACCTCTATCCCGCGCCGGGAGCCGAAACCCTCTTTGGTTTCCCTCCTTTCTTCAGGTTCGATCCCAGGTCCCGGTTCGTGCAAGAGGAGCCCAAGCCTCAGCACAGCTACATCGGACTCATCGCCATGGCCATCCTCAGTTCGGTGGAAAAAAAGATGGTGCTGAGCGACATCTACCAGTACATCCTCGACAACTACCCCTACTTCAGGAACAGGGGTCCCGGATGGAGGAACTCCATCAGGCACAACTTGTCACTGAACGACTGCTTCGTGAAGGCAGGGAGGAGTGCCAACGGCAAGGGACACTACTGGGCCATACACCCTGCCAACGTCGAGGACTTCAAGAAGGGCGACTTTAGGCGCCGTAAGGCGCAAAGAAAGGTCCGTAGACACATGGGACTGTCGGTACCAGAAGAAGATGACAGTCCTACGCCGACACCCCTCCAGCGGTCACAGCAGAAAGCCCGCAAGCAGCACTGTGCTGGGAGAACGGTCCAGCACTGACCGGGCTGTCCCACAAGCTATCGGTTTCCATCAAACGCCGCCAGTTCGACATGGAAAGCCTTCTTGCGCCGGACCCGTCCCCAGAGGACTCGCCACAACGACCCCTGGAGCCTGGTGCTCGCCGTGTCCACTTGTCGACTCCTTCCGCTTGCGGCTTCGGCCTGGGCGCCCCAGCCGTCCACGTCTCTTCTGGCCATACACCAAGAACGGCTGTCGTTGTTCAGAGCTCAGCACCAGGATCAGATCCTTCAGCGATGGTGCAGCGGACAGACAACACCGCAGCAGTCTCTGGCGTCTGTGCCTCCTGACATCGAGGGAAACAAGCTGAATTCTACACCACCTTGAACGTCGAGGGCCCTGTTAGGAACGGCATGTTGGGGAACTAGTCAAGTGTGTGAACTACGGCACTTCTCGCAACTGTATACAACAATGGCTGCCTGGTGTGCTAACTGGGCTGAAGACTGTGTAGATTGTGTAGTTTCGCAACTGACGATGATGACGCACGAGCGTTGTTGCCAAGAGGCGGAACAGGGAACTGCTGTCAAGCGCACGTCTGCATCTGTGCAGCGTCTCTGAACAGTCGGGAGCTGCTGTGCGCTCAAGTATACGCTGCGAGACAGAAAGAAAGTGTGCTGAAAAACCTGCCTACCAAACACAAGCAATATGTAAGTCATTGTTTCAATAAAATGTTTCGGCTTAGCCTATTTTCCTAAAACTGTTCTTATTACAATTAAGTTGTTTATCAACCGCAACTTATATCGCTAACATTCTTGATCATGTGCATGTTTTACAAACAGTTAGCATCACAAGTACGACCACCATAAATGAACTTCAATGTCAGGTTGTAAAAGGATGCTGAACATAAATGGATCGTTTCTGTTGCACTAAACAGCATAACAAAAACCGCTGATGCCATCAAAGTTAAATAAGTCACGCTTTCTTTATAAAATGTTCTGTAAATTTGTTTCCCCCCAAACAAAACCTTTCTTTTTTCGTGTACTCGGAGCGTCGATTCAGAGCATCTTTGTAAAAGCATTAACTGAAGGTAAAACACAGACTATATTGTTTCAACAAGCTTTTGAAAACATTCTCAGTTCATTAAAAATCAATCTAAATCATCAGTTGCTTACTGTTTGCTATCAGTTTGAAAACTCTTGCCTTCTGTGAAAGGTGCGGTGTATATTTGTTAGCAATAAATTTAGCAAGTAACCATTCAGATCTACTCACGCTTCAAGCTAATTCAGATATGCCATTGACAAAACAGAGCATTTGTTGAACGTGTCCTGTACCTTTGGCGAAAGTTTGATTGCCAGAGGAAATACGAGGAAAGCGGTGATTCACGGTATAGTCATACATATTGATAAAACGAGATAATCGATATTAATTATATTTAGTTATTTAACACGCATCGGGTAAATACTTAGGTCCCCCTAAATTATGTTATATTTTGAAATGACAAGTGTATCTAAAAATTGAGGCATACAAAAATATTGGCCATTCCTGGAAAGGATTGATTAGCGATATGGTCTGACATTATAAATACTGTACTATTATTTTATATCTTTCAGAAGTCTTATTGTGCGAATGAACCACAAGAGTGAAAAATGAGATTTGCAGGGCTATTAGAACAACAACGAGAAAAGTAGGTCATCTTGGATCTATCCTTGTTGTTGTTTAGTGTTTTTGTTTTTAGGTGTACGCACCACCGGAACACATTTAATACGGGCAACTTACACATTAATTGTTTCTAAGATAAAAAAAAACCACAGCTATGGTTTTATTTAAAATGATAACAAAAACTGATCTAGATTCATTCGGTAACAAATATAAAAGGTGATTATTGCCTTGTAATCCGGGATTTTGAAGAAGGTTATCAATTATCACAAGAAGACTTTGGCTAGAAAAGTGTTTTAGGAAAAAAATAAACATGAAAATCAACATTTGACTAATAGAGTCTCTGATAATCACCTTCAAGTTCGGCGGGCATATGGGTTAAAACAAGTTTGTGCAAAATAAGATATATATTCAAAGCTTAAATCATAATATTATCGCTGGCAAGGAACAACATTTACGCCTAAAGTAATAGAAGTTCTATTAAGTAGCAAGAAGATATGACATTTGGTGCCAGCTCCTTGCCTGGAGAAACGCGCGAAGCGGGTATCAAGGCTCAACAAAAAGTACTGAAGTTTTTACGTAGCAAAGACGTTCACTATTGAAGGTTTACATTTCAAGGAATTGCATGGCCTGCGTGCTCTTACAGAAGTTGTAAATAAGTTTTCATATAGAAGGGCGTCAGGTATCAGCGATCAATATGCGTCTTCGTATGTTTGCGGCAGACTTGGGCCCGTTCACTGGAAAATGTAAAGGATTGCAATTAGGGCTGCGATTACACTTTTTAACCGGTAAATCGGTACAATTTTGACGAGCCAAAAGAAAGTAACAATTACACGCTTTCACCACGCAGACGTGGGCGAGTACAAATGCATGAAGGGCAAACTTTAGGTCCAACTTAAGCCTAAAGTAAACTGTAAGGGCAAGCTTTATAGCTCCTGACAAGGGCAGAAGGTTACAGGTGTCCCCGACACTTCAACGTTGTTCGATTGCGCGTTTAGCGCAGCAGAGACTATTGTGAACATTCAAAGGAGGCCGCTCTTGACAGAGAATATCAATGAACCTCTTTGCTTCGTGCAGCTGAAGTAACAATCTGCGAGTGTGTGTGCCTTTGAACATGTTCTTAACTACATATCGAGGTTGACTCATAATCAAAATTGTTATATTGCGCCTTTTACCACATAATCAACAACAACAAAACACATGATTTTGACTTATTTTTACATATTATGCATGGAAATGAACGATACCGATCAATCGATTAATTGATCGAATAAAAGGTGGCGATTAATCGGCTTAAAACTTTTAATCGACGCCCAGCCCTTAATTACAATTGCAAATTACCGAGCCTCGAATGTAATGGATTACCAATACAAATTACTTTCGCTGAAAAGTAAATGCTTACTTTATTCGTTACGTTACAAATTACTTTCACCTTACTTTTTCCGTAAACTTATCAAGGAAGCAATATAAACAATTTTGATGTTTACAAAGTTGCTCTGCAACACTACTTTCCATTTTTCGTACGCCCGTATTATGGTAGTCCTTGGTGAAATAAAATATTGTGCTTAAGAGAAAGAATGTATGTGCACTCCGTTCACCTGTAAGCTGACAATGCAGCGAAAGCTGCAACCACACCCGCCATCCCGCTATAGCTTACGGCGACCGGAAATGATCCCTGCGAATTCTGCGGACAAAGCTAGCGGTGAGCATGCTCAGTAGCAGCGTCTACCTCCGCTACGAGATTCGGAGGTAAGGAACCGATCCACGAAAGCTCTTTCTTTGAAAACGGGCCTTTCAAGCGAGGGCGCAACGTCTCAAACCTGCGGTCTCGTGCCTGTAGCTTTGACGCGCTCTCAGCTTACGCATGAACGGAGTATATTGCGTGCAGTACTCAAAAATGTATGGTCGCGTGCGCTCCTTTTGAGCTTTGGTCGAGCGGGTGGTCGCACACTCATGTTGCTCCAGTTTGTGTATTATTTTTTATAACTATCTAACGAGTAAATAAAGTAATCTGTTACCAATATTTTGTAACGAAATTACAATACAAATTACAAAAAAAGTAACGTGGAAGTTACAAACTTACTCGAAAAAGTAACGGATTACTTTCCAAGTCTGGTTTGCGGCAACTGCTAACTTTAGAAGGTGCACTGAAAGATACGTATTAAGGGAGACGCATGTAAGCTCAAAACGTTTGTGTTTTGATGTATTTTGGGGAAGAAAAAAATGTAATTCTTGAACCCTCTTTGATCTTTTACTCTCAATTTGCTGAACAAACAACGTATAGATGTTCTACCGGAGACAGCCTTATTTATCTTTTTGTCTTTTAAAGAAACAATCAGGTTTTTAATAACTGCACCGAAAAACAAACGATCAATCCACGTTCAACTTATTTTCACAAAATACATGCGTGTAGCAAAATAGACAGCAAGAATCAAATATACATTTTGGTGATAAGGAATTCATATTCATTAAGACACCAGCTATCTTTCTCAAAATATTATATATATATATTTTTTAAATATCAATATTAATAAATCAAAACGACTCAAGAAACAAAATAGGTACAATGTTGGCTTATATCTACCGCTCCTTGCTTTTTCGCAAGATGTTCTCAGCGGTTTGATGGGCTCAACTCGCACCCGTTTAAAGTAAAACCTTCTTTGTCTCGTCTCCATACTTGATTAGCGCTTTTTCCTAAACCACGGGTTCTCATAAAAATATCTGGCCTGAAAGTATTGGTTTTATTTTTTAAGACATTTACTCTTACAATTGATTATGCATGGAGTGCTACGAGTTTGGAAGATCAATTTGATGTCACCAATTAACTGATAATTTTTGTGGGTGTATAATTCACAATATATTCCTTAGTTTGTTCTTGCCATAGTTGCGTGGAACAAACCGTTAATTAGATATAAAAATCAATTTTCGATTTTTATTTGTTTAGAAACGCTCAGTTCCTACATGGCGTCCATTGTGAGGTCATCTTATCCATTCCTACCACGAAAGATGAATGCGATAGTGTTTCCGGCACTTTGTTTCAACGATAAATCAAAACCTTATCGAATACCAATTTATGAACTTAAAAGGCTGCGTTGAAAATGTCCCAACGCGAGTAGGCGTTTATCGACAACGACGAAGACTTCGACCGGTTCTTGCGATCTTATGACCAGCTCCCGTAGCGCATCCGGTCTAAAACGGTCTGGTCTCTCGGTCGTACTCGGTCGCAAGAATGCGAACTGCACTTGCAAACTTCGCATTCGCATTATAGTTCACTCTGGGATACGTTTCCGGGTTGGTGACGTCACAAACCGCTAACGTTGCAAGGTGAAAAAAGAAGAAACACCAAAGAAGGTGCGGTGCGCATTTCGCAAACTAAAGGGTTAACTGTCTGCAAAACTGAAA
>JAZHYW010055158.1:0-97849 GCA_037355805.1 Ixodes ricinus | reverse complement strand
ACTCAAGGTGCCGAACAGAGAAGCCACATCTAAAGGGCACAATTCTTTCCGTAGACAGTACGCCAGGTACCTGGCTTGACAAGTCGTGGTGGCGATGAGACTTGCGCACTGGGTACACTGTACGCTTAGTGGGAGGGAACACAAAAAAGAACCCAATGAAGAAAGAAATGTACTGTAACAGGATACCTTGCTGGGCTGGTAAACCTTTGGTTGTTAGTCAGCGTATGTCCTGTGTCCTTCTTCTACTTTGTGTCCTGTCCCTTTTGCGCTGTTTCTCATTATATCAGATGTCAACTACTGTGCTTTGTGGGTGTTTTTGTTTTTTTGTCTGCAGAAAGTTATTATATCTTAAGTTTAATCTTTTACAAGTCCGAAGAAGGGAGGCCAGTGTGACATAAAACGCATAAAACCAACGAATAGCTTGCGCAGAGGTATACATTAAAGCTTGTTTAATGGTAAAACTGATTAGGTTAGAACTTCACTTTAGAAACTCAACGTTGCCGAAATCAATTGTCATAAAAGTAAAAAGGAAAACGTCCTAGTGATTAGGCAGTTGTTTAGTGAAGTTGTGTTACCGAATATTTTTTTAATGGCGTAACTTACGCACAAATAGTTTCAAATTAAAAACTTGAGGTATTGGTAATATCGAGTAAGTTTAGTATCTTAGAACTGGCGCTGACATTCATCTAATCGGGAAGGCTTTGCTAATGGACACTTTTAAAGTAGAGTTCCGCGCATGCGCAAGTCCTCCTCACGCAGCGGCGAAATCTCGAACTACGGTCGGCTTCAGAAAGGGGAGTTGCGCTACCTCTCCTGCCTCATCCGCGACTCTTATGAGTCGCGGAGGAGAAAGGAGAGGTAGCGCAACCTCCGCTTGTGGACGCATCCGCTCGCATCCACGTGGAGTTATATAGGAGCCGAATCCATTTTATATTATGATGTTAAGGGACCAAATCAGCTGCCAGATTTCAATGCATTTTTTTTGTTAAGTTCTATTGCCACATAACAACACGTAACAAATGAGGCAATTTTGTTTAACATTACTTATTCTTGTTTAGATGTAGATGTTTTTTTATATTTGCCTGATACCGAATAGCATATGCGTATTTAAATACACCTTTGTTTAATTAATCACCACTAGGTACCCCACAAAGGGCCTTTGAAATGGAATCAAATGAGCTAACATCGAAACCTCCTGCCCCTATATCACCTTCTCATAAACCTTGGTCAAAGCTCCGGTCCTTCAAGTCGAATCACAGGCACCAGGACCGGGCCACGTCGCCTTTCGTTCCATGTATATACCTGCGCCAATTCACATAGGGTCACGTGGTTCTATTGGCTGGGACTCGAATCACTTCAATGTGAAACGGAGCACGATTAATTCTGTTGATTCAAGGTTCCTCTTCCCAACATGCAGCGACGGGCAGCGACACCTCGTGAACCCGACGAGAGGCTCTAGACCACTTAACGAGCCAAGTCATGGCTAAGCCTAACAGCTGCCGACTGCGAAACCGAGCGTAAGGTACACTTTTTACACGGTTCAAAACTCTCGTGACATTCATCCGCGCGTGGATTATTAACAAACCACGGCGTCTTCACAAACGCACCCGAAACCAGAGCCCCTGCCTGAAGTGTGTGGTTTTCAATAGTGCACGGGACGCACCGTGGCTTCGGGAGCTTTCAAAGCGACTTTAACGCCCCTCCGCGTCGTAATAGATAAGGAACTCAACGCGCCCCGCCTGCATACAATGCCCCCGACTCCCCGCACCTCCGCTAGAGGGCGCGGGCATACATCCCCGGCCTTTGTCCTACTTGCCGCAAGAGGGCGTTCGCTACAGTTGCTCCCGACAAAAACTCTGTTTGAATCTGTTGCCCTTGTGCGACCGCCAGCGGGGCGCGTTCTGTTGTGACATGCGAAGAAAACTCTTCCTAAGTGGATTTGGCATTGTGGTATCTGGTGGGGGGAACGTTTAAGCCTAGAGAGGGAAAACAGAAATATGCAAAGATGCGAGCTGGGACGGGTGTATTTTTGGGGCGAACACTTCGGGTATCAATAAGGTGCTTGACGTCGTAAGCGTCGTCACGGACTATGTTAAACAACCTCGTCGGAAAAATCGTTTTTGATCGGACCAATACGGGCATTGTTGTTAATAGCTATTGTCGAATCTCTTCACCTCTCTTCACACGACCAAAGTTGGTTCTGTGGAGAGGCGATAAAAATGTGAAAAAGAAAAGCGGCACGAGGTTATTCATACGAAACTCGGGCTTATGCTCACGAGCTCAAAAAAGAAGTTAAAGGTGGAGCTCGACAAGCTGAAAAGCTTGCAACGGAGACCGGTAGGTGTCGCAAATGGAATAAGTGGTTCAGTCAAAGAAGGAGACGCGGTTCTTTTCATACCGCATCCATCCATCCATTCAGCTTTCGAGAGTGTCGAGCGACGAACCAAATGTTGTTTGAAAAGGCCGGCGTAACAGAGCTGCCCCACCAGGTACCCAAAGAAAGCAGCTGCTTTAGACACAAAAGACGTGTACATGTGCAAGGAAGTGTAACGAATATTTAATAAAGATAAGCACCCCCTCCACCTCCTCCTTCTCTTCTCTCTCTCTCCCTTGGTTTAGAAGTTCAGAGGCTTGTCGAAACACCGAAAGTAATCCTTATTCTAGTCGACACGGTGCGAAGGTGACACCGAATTCTTGACACCGCGTTTAATGGGATCACGTGACCTCCGCTCCAATATTTTGAGAACAGGCTCAGGAAGTCAGTTAAAGAGACGAAAGTACGATTAGAGGGCAGAAGCGCTTTAAAAATAGCGCAAGTCACGAACTAATCCGCGTACTGTGTAATATGTAGCTTGCACTGATCACATAAACGGCGTCTGTAAAAAACATCTACAGTTTTAATGCGTTAGCATTAGAAAGCTCGTTTTGACGAAAACCCGGCGGTGTCTTTCGTTTGTCAGTTGTCGCGTGCGACGCTGTCATTGGTCCGAAGCGCTGACGTCAGCACGCGTCAACCTCTCCTCTTTCCCCGGCGCTGACAAACTGACAGATACCGCCGGGGTTTCGTCAAAACGAGCCCTTTCGTTTTGGGTAATGTCAAGCGCACAGCTGGCGCGGAGCCAGAGAGGAGGAGGCGTCGCGCAACACCTAGATTACAAAATCGTATTGCTGAATGGGATGACGTCATCAGAGAAAGCCAACCCGGACACAGACTGGAAACGAGTGCTGCGTCGGCGCTCGGCTTCGAGTCAAGTTTGAGCCGAACGATGACGCAATCATCGTGTCCAATCAGTGCCTAGCGTTGGCCTTCTCTGATGACGTCATATCATTCAGCACTA
The DNA here is from genome assembly GCA_037355805.1 of Ixodes ricinus. Classification (NCBI taxonomy): domain Eukaryota; kingdom Metazoa; phylum Arthropoda; class Arachnida; order Ixodida; family Ixodidae; genus Ixodes; species Ixodes ricinus. The sequence continues at coordinate 94,511 of JAZHYW010055158.1, read as the reverse complement.
CGACTTTGTTATTTAGGTGGCGTTGCGCCGCGGCGCGGTGGAATGGGGGCGTGCTCAGTTGCGCGCGCTGCCGTCGCCTGTTGCTCTTCGCTATGGGTTTCCGTAGTAGCGCCGCGTATTCTGTGATGTGTGTGTGTGTAATTCTTAGCGAGTTCGTTTCACGGCACTCGTGTCCACGCGTGCCCACTCGCGGCGTAAAGCGAGTTCGTTTCGGCAGGTACTCCACGAGTGGTTGCACTCTCCGGGTTCGTTTCAGCGGCGGCACCCCACGCGTGCATGCACTCGCTGCACCGAGAAAATCGGGCGTGCGCCAAAATGCAATCCCGTCATGCCTCGCTCCGGCGAGGCCGGCGAGCAGCGGGAGCAGACGACGAGGGTTCGTCTGCTACGATGTGTCGCGGAACCGAAAGGAAAAAAAGTAGATTTTCTGATAGAAATCGCGTCCCGCGGGCAACGGAATCAAACGCGAGCTTGAATTGTGAGCGTCTGCTATTTCATGAAGGAAGCAATTGACATCCCGTGCTTTATTTGCAGGTTTTAAGTCGCTCTGTTGCCGTACAGACGCTGAAATATACCAGTGTGTCAAGAAATGCTCCGAACAAACGCATCAGCGGCTTCCGAGATGTTTATCACCATCCGTATGCGGGTGAAAAATTGAACATTTGTCGACAAAACTCCCACAGCAGAAACCTCTGACTGCCCAATAAGCATCAGAGAAAGCTAACATATGACTCTACCCGAGGCTTGGGCAACATCATCATATTTAACATTTACCTACGTCAGCCAACTTGCCCCGTCGTATTTTGTTCGAGAAAGCTCTCGTTCTCGACGTCCTCACCAAGGCTAATATCAGATCCACCTCTAATGACGATCGAAATCGAAAGTGCCACGAAAAGGTTTGCTGGATGTTCCAACAGACTAGTTTTAAGCCGTACCCTTTCAGTGGTTCACGCATAATACCATGCTCAAACGGATCAAGCTTCTGCTCGGACAGCTTCATCAGTTTTCTTCAGTGTAAACGGTTATATGAATTGAAAGATCGCAACCAGCTGCTTTGTAGACAGCTGGGTGCGGAAATTTACGCCGTCTGTAACTATCTCTACGGCAGCCGAGTTGCTTGAAGTCATCGCAACTATAAACTACAGGTTGCAGCGTTCAACGTTTGTAGATAAACGTTGGTAGTGACTGCACTCTCGCATCCCCACCCATCACTCCGAACAGAAAGGCGCTAGTTTCGGTTTGAGGTCGGTACCTTTTCTCCAACATAGATGGCGGCAGCATCAGTCTTCTGCACTCGGTGCATTTGGCGAGTTCGTTTGAGTCCAGTTCTCCGTGCAACACTCTGCGAGTGCGATGCATTCTGGGAGAGAACTCGAACGGTGCCAGTGCGTGTGAAACGAACTCGCTATAATGAAAACGATCGGTGCGGTTCACTTCCCGAGTGATATTTCATTTCATTTCACTTATTTACTCTCAGGGCCAGAGGGCATATTACAGAGAGGAGTGGGTTAGTTATTAAAAATGTAGGAATACAACGCTAACAATAATAAAAAAATACATTAATATCAGTGAACAAGGCCAAAAACTACGTCAATACATACAAAAATTACGAACATCGTTAAGGAACATTATTTAAAAAAAACATTGTAATTGCAGTTTTCAAATCCGCGCCGTCAGCTAATGAGACTATTGATGCGCGAAGGCAATTCCAATCAATATATGTATGGGGAAGAAAAGAATAATTAAAAATAAAGGTGCTAAAATGTGGGATGCCTACTTTTAATTGGTAGTCTATGCTCGATGATATGTAAGATGATTCTAAAAATAGCGTTCTATGAAGTGCCGGGTTATAGTGATAAATTAAATCTTGTGAAATAAACATATACGATATATTTTTCTGCGAGAAGAGGGGCTAGACAATAAGTGGAGATGCTTTCGTAGATGTGACACTTGCTGTGCGGTGATAGTTTGAAAGAATAAAATGAGCAGAACGATTTTGAACTGACTCAAGAGCAGATGCAAAGGTGAGTCCACGGTCTCAGATAGAGGCTGCGTATTCAAGTTTAGTACGTATTAGGGTTTTATACAAAATTAGCTTTAAAAAAAAACAGGAGTGAGCGAAAAATTTCTTTTGAAATAACTTGGTAAGCGATTAGCGTTGTTAGTGACGTATTCAACATGGATATTCCAGGAAAGGTTATTGACAATATGAACACCGAGGTATTTATAGGAGGAAACAATAATGAGGGTGGAATTGTTAATGTAGTAGGGGAAGGGAGTGTTATTTTGACGAGACACCCTCATAGACCTACATTTAGAAATGTTAAGTTCCATAATCTATTCTGCGCACCAGTGAGTTACGTTGTTAATATCAGTTTGAAAGATAGAGATGTCGGAATCGTTATTAATTTTTGCATAAATAACACAGTCGTCAGAATACAAGCTAATAGAAGAGATACACATAGGTAGATCCTTAATATACGAGGAGCGTTCATAAAGTTCGTATTATCGGCACAAAAAATTAAATAAAACGGAACAAAACAGGCATCAACATGAGCGCGCGTCCTTCTAATTTCCGCGCAGTATAAACATCGCATGCTATAGTAGCTCGGAATGCCGCTAGGGAGTCGAAACAAAAATGGCACCGCCCGTCGGTGCCAAGCACATGCAGTGATCCGTTTTTTATTTGAAGGGAAGCAATGCCAAGGATATTCATTCCAATCTGGGAGCGTTGTTCGGTGACAACGCCCCAGTTTATGATACTTTTTTTAAATGGCGCAGACGCTTCCAGTGTGGCCAAATAAGAAGAAAGCATTTCAAGGACGGCGACCAAGTGATTGCTGAAGTGGAGCGATTTCTGAACACTCAAGGCCAGGAGTTCTACAACAATGGCCTCCGGCATGTGGTGCATCGCTGGAAAAAGTGGGTAACTTTTGGTGGCGAACATGTAGAGAAAGTCTCAACTCCTACTCGAGCTTAATTGCTGAATCTCTATTCCTTCGTCACAATAATACGAACTTTATGAACGCCCCTCGTATATAAGAAATAATAGTGACCGAGTACCAAACCTTGTGGTTCACCGGAGTTAACTCGAGAGGCTGAAGAACTGGTGACGTTGACGCGAACAAATTGACAGTGGTTTGTTAAATACGATTCTGTCCAAGCGAGCGCATTAATGTCTATGTTTATGTAAAAGAAGTACGTGGGGAACCTTGTCGAGCGCTTATGAAAAGTCAAGGAGTATGCAGTCAGTTCTGGAACCCTGGTCCAGAGTGACGTGAAGGTCATGAGTAAATGTAAGAAGTTGAGTTTCGCAAGAATAGAACCTTCGAAAGTCGTGCTGGGCTGAATTAAAAAAAAAAAGCTATGCGTTTTTTTTACGAGTGGTATGGATGTGGTTCTTTCTACGAGTGATATGGAGGACCGTATCCAAAGGTGTCGACGTACTCTGACAGACAGAGTGCAGAAAAGGGATGGAAAAAAAAATGGCAGGAAGATCCATTGGTGGATTTTTAGGGAATCCTGTAACATGACTATTAGGAAACGCTATACACGTCTTCCTTTGGGAAACGCTAACATTGACCCCCTAACGAAGCCAAAAAGAGGCAGCACAAAATACACGAAGCAAAAGAGGAAGCCAAAGAAAAAGAAAGTGAGAGCAGCGTTAGCGTTCCCCAAACGGGGACGTGCCTATGGCGTTTCCAAGGGTCATGCTAACGCATTCCCGAAGAGTCCACCAATAAATCTTCCTGTAATTGTTTTTATTCGATGAATGGCTAATTTGAAATTTAAAATGTGTATTTATCCAAGCCGTTGTGTTGAAAGATGGTCAAAGCCTCATTCGAGAACGATCTACGACCTCCAGATGATGAATGTTTTTTTTTGTTTTTTTTTCCATCCAGATGTCCTAAATTTATCGCGGAGATGTGGTATAGATATTGTGCAAAAAATTGAAATACTTGATCTATGTTCCTCTAGTTACAAGTGAATTCGTTCGCGCTTTTTGACAGTTTTTTTAATTCTTGTTACAGCTTTTTCACAACCACTTTTCTCTGAATTGGTTTTTATAATTCAGTAACACTGTATTGTACAATGTTAACTATTTTTACATTTTTATTTTGTGGAGGGGAGGTAAAGCTTGGCCCAGCAAGATTGGTTTGTCGCTGTTATCTTGCCCAACTTAATTGTTTTTCTACTGAATGAAAAAAAAAACAACTAAAATGATGCGAAAGTTTAAATTAATATTAAAAGACATAACATGAGCGCTAACTAAATGAACTCGTAATACTGGCTGTTTGGAATTCGAACAGTTGTAGCTTTCCGTTACGCATCCAGTCGGTTACGCTTTTTAAGTTGTCTGTGGGAGTAATTTAAAATAGCAGGCGCAAATTGGAAACGTGACACTTTCACGTAGAAGTAACTATGCACTTTTGTAAACATAAATCGCAATGGCTTGATACAACTTTTTGCTCAATTATGGAAGTACCGTTTTGTACTATGGGCTATTTTTGCACGAATATAATCTGAGCATTCCCAGCGAAGTTCGTCAAGTCCGCGGGAACAACACGCGGTAAGGTATAGTCACATAAAAGATTGACTAAACTGTTGACCGCCGACTATTTTAGAAGTAGGTGATTTTACAAAAGCTAAGTGAAAACTATACAAAGAAAGGAAGAAACGAATCTAAACTAAAAATACGACGAAATGTTGGTTGTGTAACTTTTTCTTCTCCGTGTCGAAGATCTTTGAGGGGGCTGAATTCGACATTACAGACACGAACACAGAGTCCTTGAAACTTTTCCGACATCGAGGAGAGGCATTCTTTCGAAAGATCTACCGATCTCATGAAAAGCGTTTGAGCGCTCTGCTTTTCACAGGTAAAAACACACACACGCAAGAAAATATGTTCTAGAGTTATCCGTGAGCGCCCAAGCCGCAGAGGCGGCGGCCGGCAAATATCCCCAACTTGCACTTCAAAGGACGGCGCGGCCACGTTCTAATTGCCGAAGTCGGCTCAGGCGCTCTTTGGGTCGATGGCACCGACTGTGTCCAGTTTCGGAAACAGCCGCAGCACGGTATTTCGTCCCAACTTGCAATTGAGTGAACGCTCGAAAATAATAAAAAAACCAAAAAAAACTCGTACGTTTGTTGGTTCTTTCCTGAACCGAACACATACTCGCATGCGCATAAATCCGCGGTCACGTGCACTCTGCTAAAACATGATACGGTCCTTGTCGTGTACCCCCCCCCCCCCTTGTTCCCCGGCCTTGTAACGTTGGTCATACAGAAACTGCAGCCTGCAGACATGTGCCGGCAGACACACAAGACACTCGCTGTTTTAGAAACACATATCTAGCTTTGTATGCGCACGCACAAAATCGCAGTATAAAAAATGAAAGCCGTTTACAACTCCCTGTAACGCCGAATTAGAGCGCAGCTCTTGAGGAGGGGGGAAGGCGCAAGGGGGGTCACGTGACCTCGGGGCGGTCACATGACCTGGGGGGTCACGTCACCAGGGGGGTCACGTGATCTTCGGGGGTCACGTGACCTTGCGGTTACGCCAACGCCGACGGCGACGGCGACGCCGCTCAAGCCGGAAACGGGCACCTAAGAGCTGCGTTTTAAAAGAGTGACGCTTGAACAGCAAGATGGTACTCTTCCTGCGTAAAATTGAGCAGGAAAATTGTGCCATCATGCATCAGATGACGTCAAGTTACGCAGCGACGTCGCAGCGTAATGAGTACTTTTCACCAGCATTTTTACGACCAACCGCCAGGAGCGCGTCATCCGACAGCGTGGCACATCGTCTTTTGTGACGTCATTTGTCTCCACTTGGGGACAACTTTCGATGAGTGGGCGATAAAGGACGCTAAACCTACCGGTCAGAAGACGCGTTCCTGCAGGCACCGTAGCAAACTTTCGCCCGTAACAACTATTGCCGTAAAAGTAACTTTTTATTATTTTTATCATTTTATTTAGCCATGCACGATTCCAAAATGGGGAGAGTGGAAATTGGGGAGCAGCTGATGTCTAAGCTGACCGCGCTAGTCCTCCGTTCGAGGATCTGTTGGGGTTCTATAACGAGGTTCGAGGGAGTTTGTTGACTTGTTTACGTTTCGTGAGTCTAGAGAAGGGGAAATGGCGGTTGCATCCGCGAACAGGGTGGTTCGTGGTAAGATGCATTCGGTGGGGGAAAAGTTTAGAAAAGTGCTAGGGTGTGCATGCTTCGGTGTTCCGCCTCCGGCGAACCAACTCTATAGAGTTCTGTTAACACGAACAAATTTCTCGAATAAAGCGTTTTCCGTTTCGAGGCCTATAGCGTTGTTTTAAGCGCGGAGATGACGTAGCGCATTAAGGGGGAAAGTTGGAGCGTCGTTAGATGACGCTGCCCTTGTTGGAGGTGGGGTTGCGGTATGGATTCTACTGCAGTGTTTTGATCCTTGCGCGGTTACTTTCGCCGGAAAGAAATTTACTTCTGCTGACAGCTCAAAGTAAAAGTGCGAGTACGAATTTCGCTTAAGGTAAAATACAAAAATTGTATCCACGCGCGCTGCAATTTGTAAACTCTTCCTTGCAGAATTAGTCAGAAATTAGTCTGTGGTGGAAGAGTTGGGGTGATTCGAACATGGAAATCTTTTTGCTGCAATATGTTCCTAATATTGTCTTTTCAAAAGGAAATTCAGAATGTACGGATAAGGTACACATGTACTTTTTGGAGCGCAGCTTTAGGCGCCCGTTTCCGGGTTGAGCGGCGTTGCCGTCGCCGTCGGCGTAACCGCGCGTTGCATTATCGGACGTTTTCCATAATGACGTCACACGTGACGTTAGACGTGACGCCACTCAACCCGGGAAAATTTATCCGCTACATTTAGCGGGAAAATATTTGCCGCTAAATTTAGCGGGAACATTTCCCCGCTTAATTTAGGGGAAAATTTCCCGCCATATTTAGCGGGAAAATATTATCCTCGTGACGTCACACGTGACGTCATGGGACGGCACGTGAAATTAAAAAACACACTTTTCCGCTAAATTTAGCGGAAAAATTTTACCGCTAGATTTAGCCGGGAAATTGACGTCACGTGACCTAAACACCAATTCAGTTTCCCCGCTAAACTTAGTGGGGACATTTGTGCTAAACTTCTCGCTAAATTTAGTGGGAGAATTTGGTTGTAAATTTTCCGCTAAATGGAAGGGGAGCAGGAGAGGAGGAGGGGTGGGTACGGAGGGGAGGTGGGGCATACTCTCCTCCCTACCCTCGCCTCCTCCTCCTCAAGAGCTGCGCTCTAATTCGGGTTTACAGAAAATTGCAAACGTCTTTCATTCTTTTTATTTTGAACGAACTTTAATATAAAGAAAAATATCTGAAATGCATATGGAGAGGAAGCACACTAAAGCCGTGTTCGCTACATCTGAAAAAGAAAAACTGCACGCTACAAAACCCAATCAGGTACGCTTAAAAGAAGAAGAAAACAATAATCAAAAGGCGAATCACTTTTGTTCAATTCATTCGTCTGTGGTTTCCAAGCTAAGCGTGAGACAATTGGGTACAATAAAAAATATCCAATCTATTTTTTGCTCTTTTGTCTTCACAAAGAAATCGTTTCTTGTATACCCAACTGGAAATAATAATAAAACATAGGAAAGACTTTCTTAATTTCCGTTTCTGCGACTGAGCATAAAAAATAATTAAGAAAGGAACGAGGAATAAATCGAGAGGGGGCAAAAGTTTAATGCTACAAAGAAAAAAAGAACTGCTGATTCGTGCGTTTTCGACGCTTTACTGCGCACACTGAAAAGCACAGAGCAACTGTTCAAACGTGCAAAAAGAGCCAGTTGACGCTAACTTAATAAAAGCGAGCGGACTTGCGTATAACATTCAGCAAAAAAAAAAAAAGAATGCCATTACGAACCTATTGCTAATTGACTTCGCGATTTGTAAAGGCCACGATTATCTTGCGTGCTCGTGCTTCCTGTGACGTCCCCGTATAATCCCCACGTTTCGACCATTCTTTGTAGATTAGCCGCAATTTCATCGTCCACTGTTTACTATCAAATGTTTAGCATTACCATCGGCTACAAAAGACAGGGACGCACTTTCTGACCGCACATAATCCTTCAATAAACCAATACATTTGCAGCAGCTATCTCTAACCCTCTACGTAGATTCGAGTGTTTTATTATTGTGCACTTGTTGTGATGATGTTTTTTGTTTTTTTTTCTTCATACATATGGATTCTGAATCCGTCGTATAATACCCGTTCAGATTCTTAAGGAATAAGAAATGATGATGATGATTATGGCGGTGGTGGTTGCCTAGGTGGGGGTTCGAATCCCGGGCGAGCGCTCGCAATCTGACGGAAACTTGATGCGGAGGAGGCGCTCCTGTAACTGAGATATAATCCTCAGTGCTCCACTGGGGCGTACCAGATGGCCTTTGTTGGTTCGACACGTGAACACCCCGAATTTGACCCCACACAGACGTGTGTCAGACGTTTGTGTGAAGCCCAAGGCACGCAAAGCCACAAATGGATAGAGACAGCGGGTATCACCTGCGACGTTGTTGAATAACGATTTATGCTCACTCGTCAATTGCTATATTTGATTTGGTCACACGAACGATGTATTCAACTTACTTTCAGAGTGGCGTTCTTTTTTAAGTGGCCTTTTCATTTTAGAATGGTGTATCTGCTGTTGGCTCCCGTTACACGCTTTACGAAGCAAAATACATTTATAACTCCTTTCAACTTTTTTTCATCCTTTTTTTCATGAAAAGAGTACATTGCAGACAAAACTTCCTCGACAAAAAGAAGAAGAAAAAAAGAAATAGAAGGCTATGAATTTAATGTCTATAGGCTCGGGTGTTACTTTTCCTATTTCATTGGTATTGTATACGCCATTCCAGTGATTGCCTTTTGCACGCTGCCATCTTTGCCGACTGGCTCTTAAAAAGGTTCTGAGCATGCGCAATAGAGCTCTTTCGTGAAATAACAGACGTATCGCATTCGTCCAGAGCCCTCTGACTCGGCATTTATATGTATATATATTTTTTTGACCTGTGTGCTAAGCTTTGGAAAAGTGTACATCAAAAACAGGAAACACTTCTCAAAAATTGCCAAAGTTTAGCCGCAACAAAAAAAAAAAACGAAAAAAAACCGGACGCGACGTTGTTGACGTCACGCCGTTGCGATGGCGCTGTTGTCGGCACGGGGCAGGCGCGGACGCTTTGCTTAGAGCAAATCTGGTTTTTGCGCACGCGCACTAGTCAGACGCGATAGGGGTAAAACGCGGACTTGCTTGGAATAACAGTGCGTTGATCTAAAATCGTTTCCAGAACGGCCGGAATTGCGGATAAAAAATGTCGCTTCCATCGAAAAAAAAAAAAAATGCGTGCGCGGCAAGAAGAAAATGAAATGGAAATGACATATTTTCTACCTTACGTCAGTCTTTGATTCACCCCCTCCCACACTCCTTTTTTTTTTTCTGCCGGTTTAAAAAGCCGTTTTTTTGTGTTGTCCATTATTTGATGAATATCCCCGTATTATCGCTTGGTTATCTTATTCATTCACCGATTTCGGTAAATCATCACCCTGTCAGAGACTTGGTTTGAGGATTTCTTGGTGGGAAATTACTAGAAACAAAGGCCACCATTTGAGAGGGGAAGAAAAAAAATAGCAACGTTTACAAGTAATTTTTGTGCTTCCAACAGTGATCATATTACTCTTGCTATTACTTCCTAATCAGAGTTATCATAATATTACAAAAATCTTCAAAAAGTAGATTACTGTACAAGTCTGGCAAGAACTAATAACGAAAATACAGTCAGTGCGCAGACGAGCTGGTGGAAGTTTACCACGATGACGTTAACCCGAGACTGGAGCAGGAGGAAACAATTTCGCCTGTGGTATTGGCAATGTGCACGATCGAAAGTGTCGCTGTGGTCGGCCTTCCACAATTGGCCGAATGCTGACTATGACGTCAGCAAAGTATTTCTATCGACGGAAATAAGAGGAATGGAAGAACTCCAATTTCGACGGTGTTGGTAGTGTTGCTTCAAGAGCGCAAGGACGTCGGCTTCCCCCATGCCCCTTACAACCACCATCGAACTTGTTGTTCGCAAGGTAATGACGTCACGAAAGGTAACCGTAGGAGGTCCCCACTGAAACATCTCGCCGCTAATAGACAGAGACCGGGACTGACAACGTCTCTGACTCAGCTAATAAGTTCATTTCGATCTCGCTCACATGTCCACACTGCAGAACATATGGTTTTTCCGAGGACACGCACAGAGCCCATATACAAAGTTGGTTGTGCTTTGTATTTTTTTATTTTTTGTTTGTTTTTGGATATGGGTTTTGTGCGTGTCCTTGAAAATAGAGACGTTGTCTGTCCGTGTTTTCCTTTTCCACCCTTGTCAAAATTACTTCCTTCTTCCGCATACCCTAGTCTCGGGCTAAAGTCATTGAGGTAAACAAACTAATGGCTCGTAAATGTGTATATATAACTTTTATAACTGGCGGGCCTTTAACTTTCATCTGTTATAGCCAGCATGCAGGTGATGACAGCGTCGGAAAGTAAGTGGCGAATAAAAAAATATCGTAACTGATCTTGTTCTTCGTGAGTTACATCTGCGTACACGCCACCGTTTATAATGTATGGCTACGCGCCCTAGAATTGGAAGAGACCGAAGGTGATAGGCGAAAACATATGTACACAGGGAACACCAATCGAAAGCGCAGGTCGACTAACACGGGCTGCCAGTGCTTTCACCCTGTCGGCTCCTCCAAACTCGAAATTATCGTTGCTGCGATGAACCCGAACGCCTTCATTTTGGAATACTTTTCATGGCTTCGGGTGATTTATATCAATCCCTTTATTGATATACGCTCGAACTCAAACCCAGAAGGCGTCTTCATACTAAAGGGATGGCCACAAAAAGGAGGCAATACAACGAACACTTGCTGTACTCGCGTGACAGTCAAATCAGCATGGAACAGCGACGATACAGATTCACCGGTAGTACCGTGCGTCATATAACTACGCGGCACCCAATTCGGGGAATAGGTGCTCGTGCTGTCAGTTGAGCCCGGATTGCGCATCCGACAGGCCTGATCACAATCAACGATTCACTGGCGGTCAATGTTGAGTCCTCGGTTGCTGAGCGCTCTGCTGAAGTCATTAATCCACAGTCCTTCAGAGACGTGAATTTCATGCCGTCAAGATTACCGGTCTAAGCAGCCTTGAAATTCGAACCAGTTTTGAGCATGTGCGCTGAACACCGCCCTCAAGTGTTGTGTCCTCTGAATAAGGTATTCCACTGATCTCTACTGTAGTAGGCTGGATCGCGAATCCAGGCTTGTCTCACTAGGGTCGAGTGGCACCACCGGAAGCCATCACTTGACACCAGCTAATGCATAGGACTCTATGGGGAAAACGAGAAATAAGTGTCATTTCCCCCGCTTCTAAGCTGTTGTCGGCACTGAAACTTTTTGGCTGCTTGTCAGGAAGCCAGCCAAATAGCTTGTGCACAAAGATTAAAACTGACAGCCGTCACAGTTCTTATAAATTAATGTTTTGCGGTCGAGAGTGACTCCGCTGGGCGAAAAATGTAGTGCAGCTCAATGAGACAAGAGTCACCTAGAGCTACCGCGGAGTCTGTGGCGGTTTCGATGAGTTGGGTTTAGCAGACGACAAGCTTGAAGGCTTTGCTACGCGGAATTCGCTCACTCCCGGAAAGCCGCTGTCAACATTGAACTTTTTCGACATTCATCAACTTCTGGGCTTCCCCGAGGGCGGTCTTATTGACGGCAAGTTCCTTTGTTTACTCCACTACGAGAGCAAGCTTGCCAGCTCAGCCGTGGGTGCTCCGGCACGTTTGATTTTCTTAATCGGCGTTCGAACGCTTGACAAATACCGATTCGATCTCCAAACACCCGATATAATGATCGCAGCACATCATAAAATACTCGCCTTCGAGCACAGCGTACAAGCTTCAATATTCCTACCTTTGTTTGTTTCTCCCATAGACTTGACGTGCATTGCCTGCTGTCAAGTAATGGCCACCGGTGGTGCCACCGACGGGCTCCCGATCCGCGATCCAGCCTACTACAATAGAGATCAGTGGGGTATTCAATGGGCGCCATATTCGAGTGCGCTGTTAAAGGAGCTATGAAACAATTTTTTTTTAACTTTCGCTAAGTACTATTTAGAATCACTCTCTAACATTAATAACTGAATAAACTTGCCTTAGTTTTTCTTTCTAGGCAATGGCAGTCAGCCAAAAAACTCGAGAAATATGAGCATCGTTCATCCCCTCAACTCGGAGCCAGAACAAGCGGCCACGTGGCCTGGTGCCTATCCTATGCCGCCAACGTTGATCATAGCCAAGCGCTGGGGTTGGCAAAGTAGAAAACGCGTGCCGAGCTCCAGGCATTGTTAGAGTTCGGCTATTCTCATCACCGCAGTGGTTGGAAACAAGCCACTACCCGAGTGTCCGCCGGGGCGTTAATTGTTACCAGCCGAAGTCGAGTGCTCACGCAGTTCTCGTGTCCAATTCATGAGCCGCGCTCGACTGTTGTCAGGCGGATGGTTTCGATCCCACAATTACGTCGTCAAACTTTGCGAAGGGAAGACTGAAAAGAATTAGACTCCTTTTATCCTCGCAATTTCACCGCGACAAAGAGTCGCTGGATGAGTGGTGAGCTGCGCGAGTATGCTTGGGCCAAACTAGGACCAGTACGCTTTTGCAAAGTCATGAACATTCCAACCCGATATCGTTTCATGCACCCTTTAACTGCGCAAGCTCCGAAGCAAGCTCACGCTCATAGCCTGCCAAGACTGGCAATCTTGAGAGTGTGGAATGCACGTTGCAAAAACCTCGTGGAAGGTCGGCGTCGGCACGCGCCGAGCAGCTACGCACTCAGGTATGGCCGCCAGTGAATGCCCACTATTCACTCGCACCATCGTTTTGCTTAAAGGCTCGCTCACAAAGTAGTATTGTTTGTTTATGTTGCGTTTTGATACTAGGAGCTTCCGTCGAGTTACGTCCACAAGTCACCAGGAAATTCGTGCTTAGCAGAAAGCGTGGCAACTGATTCGAAGAGTAGTTTTGCACGCGGCATACGAAGGACGGATGTCCCGCTGACTCGTGTTCAAATCCCAACGTAACATTAGAAAAACCAAAAACATAAGCAAACGTGTGAATGGGGCTTAGCTGAGCAGGGCTCGCGTACTCTGAGAGCGAGCTTTCACGTCAAGTCGTCATACACCATCGAATCAATTTATCTCAAACCAATCAGTATCAATTTTAGGAGCGGTTCACGGCGTGATAAGCTCCCGTATTAATTTCATAAACAATAGTACAATGACTGTTTTTTTGATGGGGTGTACAAAACAAACCTCGCGGAAAGCCTCGAAATACCTGCTATCTCCTACTCAGACTTATGCCCGTTACTTCAAAAATGTAATGGATCACAATTACAAATGACCGAGTCTCGAATGTAATGGATTACCGTTACAAATTACTTCCGCTGAAAAGTAACGGATTACTTAATTCATTACGTTATTAACTATATTCACGTTACGTTTTTTCCGTACGCCTATCAAAGAAAAAACAATGAAAAATTGTTTTATGATTTCTAAAATGTTCTGCAACACTATTTTCCATTCCTCATGCCCCCGCGTTATGGTACTACTTGAAAAGTAAAATATTGTATTTATGGGAAAGAACGTAGGCGCACTCCGTCCACCTGTATAAGCTGCCAAGGCAGCGAAAGCTGCAATCCTACCCGACATCCCGCTATCTTACGGCGATCGAATTGGTCCCTGGAATTCTGCAGTCAAAGCTGGCAGTGTGAATGCTCAGTAGCAGCGTCTACCTTCGCTAGGAGATCAAGAAGACAAAGCCTACTTGGCGTTGTCTTGATCTTTGTTTTTGATATGCTTGTATATGCCTTGTACGTTTTTCTAGTGATTTTTGTGATATAAGGCATACAAACAATAGTGTTTTCTTTTGGGTATTCTCACTCTTCACGATGTTTTCTATTTTGTTGAGCTTGCTATCTTTATGCTGCTGAATTGCCCGCTCATATTGCTCCAGGTTTTGTATGATGTTCATAATTTTTTTTAAAGTAACGAGTAATTAAAGTAATCAGTTACAAATGTTTGAAACGAAATTACATTCCAAATTACTGCGGCAAAAAGTAACGTGGCAATTACAAACTTACTTTAAAAAGTAAAACAAAGTGCGAGTAATTCGTTACTTGTAGACGGATTACTTCCCAAGTCTGCTCTTACTAAACAATATCGGGGTACAATCCGACAAGCGAATAAAATACGTGTTCTACGATTTTGTTTTTATATTGCCCACCCAGGCAACTTTGTTGATCATGCAAGTTCTGTGTAGACACAAGAATTAAAAAACAAAACGCGACAGTAATATTACCATTAAAAACGTTGTATACGTTCATCATGAATATTTGTTTTCGCATATCTTGTCTTTTTTTTCTTGTACACTTGGTCAGTGATTTATTAGCCAAATAATGCTAATGCACCAGACAATGTTATCTCGAATAGCGGTTTGTTATTTTAGGCATACTCAAAAACCCGGTGAGTTTGCGATGCGAGCCATTTCAGCCGTCCCATGCCGCTACAAACGTTCCCACTTCGCCTTTCCAACTTCCACGATTGAAAACAACGAAAATAAGCAGGTGTTCCAAAACCGACCGACATACCGAGGAATCTGTACGCGCTCAGACGGTCGACAAACATTCATCTTGCAGAGCCACACCTCGCTGAAAAACACGCCATGTAGTATTTCTGCGAGCTAGCTCACTTCAGCGATTTTACACAAAACACACGCGGTTCCGCCTAACAAAATAAATAAAAAGACTTTCGCGCTCATAAACGCTTCTATCGCCACTTTGCAGACGAATGATCGCCGCTGACAAAAAGATAGGTAAACAAGCCGAGCGCAAACACTGAGGAGAGTGCATAGCGAAGAGGCCAAAATCGCCAAGAAAACTGCTTGTGTCAACATAGCAGGGTTACACAAAAAGCGAGGGGGCTCGTGGTTTGTTCGCAGACGACAACAGGACGCTTTAGGCTTATTCAATGCTCCTTACGATTGACTGACCGGAAAAGCACGCTGCTTCTAAAAACTATTGTGTACCTCCCCGCCCTCTACCCTTAAAAAAATACTGACCGTTCGCTAGTTTTTATCGTGCTCTTTCCTCTATAAATATAAGAAAACAAGACCCTTTATTTCTCGCCCCACGCTTCGGCCTACTCTCTTTCTCCTTCTTTTCACGCTTTGTCACTCGATCACATTTTTGGCGCTTCGGGTGGGTGAGTGACCGCGGCGGCGGGTGACCGCTGAGTGACCAGTGAGTGACCGCTCCCAAACGAAAACACGCCGATTCCGAGAATCGCGCGGGCGAGCCGTCCCCGTCGCCATCGTGCTTTTCGAGACTGACCAGGCGCTCAGCTGTTTTTTTTTTTATCGTTTTAGCCGGAACACAATATAGAAGCTGCAAACAATGGGTAAAGGTGGAGCCGTTTGCCGTTCCAACAAAACTGTGGCTCAAGTTGCATTGCCTCTCCCCTCAGCCACACCATGCAGTCGCCCCTTTCTTTTCATCAATCGGTCGCCCCGGAGGTGTACTTTCATGTGTTTTAGCGATCTTTTGATAACACGCGGTGCATATACAGCGGAGGATAGAGCAGAATGACAGCCCGACACACGTCAGACGCTTACCTCGCAGCATGCATTACAGTCAAAGCTATAGGCCCCCCGTGTCCAATCACAAGCCAGTTAGAAACATGTGGTACAATACACTGATGTGCGTATCAGTGGGCCGAGACGCGCGCACCGCAACACACGTCATAGCACTAACCGCGTGTCTCTATAACTTGTTTGTAATTTAATGCAAGAGCCTCTATGGCTGCCTAGTCGACTGTTGGGTACAGATGGCCGACATACGTTTTACTCTGACGCCGCCACGACGGTCACTCGTCCGTTCGTGTCACGTGTCATCGCAGTTCGTGCGCACCGCATTTCTGACGAATACAATCGGTGACAGGTGAAGAATGCTGGGATACGTGCCTCTCAAAGTAATTAATACAACGCCGCCGGCCACTGACCTACAATTGTTGGAAGAGCAAACTTCCTTCAACGGGGCAGCAAAATTGTTTATGCAAGATCGCCTAGCAACGAGATCGTTTGCAGTGCTCGATTTTTGCTGCGATACTTGTACTTTACAGCGCGTTTTTTGCCTACCCGGGTTTGCGTCGCGAAGTCGTGGCGGTATTCGCGTTTGTTCACTGTGTAGGTTTTGTGCAATGCCACGCGAATAAACAGCGAAGTGTTCAATATGTGCGCGGCAGCTCAAGACTAAGGTATTTAGGCTTATTGAGTGCCGAGGCGCTTCACCCAACGCCGTCAGCTTTCTTCTATAGTTCGTTTTCTACCAGCCTCCTCCTCAAGCAACGTCACAAAATTATGGTTGTATCCGGCTCTTCTTCTCGCTCGCTAGTTTCTGAGAGTTGACACAAAAACGCTGCGCTTAACTTTGTCAAATTTGTCCGCTCTCTATGATGTGTTCGAGCGGTACCCCTACCAAGCTAGCTGCTTCACAGGACATTGTCTGCTTCTTAGTAGAGGAAATACGTAAATCGAGTATATCTACTGAAACTAATATTTTAAATCAATAATAATTTATTTGTGAAACGTGGCTCTGTAGTCATGTGTCGTAGTTGCGATCAATCGAATTATTTGCCAAGCAAGCAATAATTTCCTCGTCCTACCCCGCATGACAGCGTCATGGAACGAAGTTGTCGTGTACTGCCTTCACCTCTCTCGTTGAGATAGAAAAATGAAGGGGTCGCTTCATCCCCTCCCGCGTGATAACGATGTCGCTAAGCAGACGACGTACTATTTTGTCGAAAGCGGAAGGACCTGAAAAGGGCAGATAACACTTGTGGGCGGAGTTTCTCCCGAATTCTTTACCTCTCACAGACTATAAAACGCACCAAATAAACAAACTTTGGCATACACAAGCGCTAAAAGTTCGATGACCATTTTTTTCTCTCCAAGAGGCACAAAGGCATGTCCCTGTGCTGGACCTTCGAGTCTCAAGCCCCATCTTCAGAAAAGTAAACTAATCCGCCCACTTTAACGCCGCCGCGTTTGCCGTATAAAATCGAGGACACTCGATCGCATCGTGCCCAAGAAAGAGCGTCCAGTAAAAATCTCGAGTACTACGTAGTAAGTTGCCGTTTCTCTCCTTCCTTCTCCTCCAACAGTGGCAGAAGGAAGAGCGGCGCTAAAGTGCACACAACCCTTTACTCCAGTCACTGAAGCCTGCTTACTCTTTGCATTGCTTCCGCTGCGTCAATGAGTCCGTCAAGCGAGGATTGCACCGTGTATAGCTGCGCCCGTTAGCCCACAACTTCGCAGCTTACAATGTGTGATCCCCCTCCCCTTTAACCCAAATGGGACGGAGGGGTGGATGACAATGGGATATTGGAGAGCCCCTGGCTGCCGTCCCTAGCACAGCCACCCCGCTGTCCACTAATTCAACACCCCGCTGACCATTGTGGCCGTGGGGAGTACGTATGCTCTGTGTAGGGCGTGCGCTGTTGGGAGTCCTCTACAGACGCGGACAATGCGGGAGGGGGCAGGTCAACAAAGAAAAGATCGTGGTACATTTTAGCCGCTGTAGCAGGAGTTAGTTCTAACCGTGGGTCACTTTTTTTTCTCTTATTTTTTATGTATTCGTGGAACAGCCGTACACAACACTTTTCGTCGTCGGCTTGACCACCGTGATGGTCACAGTTAGCTGCTCCACCATCAAAGTGGCTTCATGTAGAAGCCCACGACGTCATCAGACCTTCCTGGTATTTACGAGTGAAATTTTTGAACGATGAGGTGTGCACCTTCCGGCAGGCTAAGCATACACACAAAACATTTATTATATTAATTTAAGACAAAACCCCGAAACTGGCTAAAAAAACGAAGGAGAACATAACACACAAAGTCTCAGACTTTGTGTGTTGTGTTGTACTTCGTTTTTTCGCCAGTTTCGGGGTTTTGTCTTAAATTATGTTGAACCTTCCCCAGCTCGTTTCTGCCCCTAACTTTTTGTTCGACAATTGTTATCTCGCCCTTGTCAGTTTTAGTAACATCGCAACGGCGTGCACTCATGCAGTCACTACTGCATGATGCATGTTAAAGACCCCAGGTTAACAGACACTGCACTGGCAAGACGTCTCAACTGCAGTACAAAGACAAGTCTCCACATTCTGTATGGCTAACCAAATCTCACTGTCTAAACCAGCATACAACAAATGTGACCATTCTTTTACTCGTGCGCAAAGCAAAAATATTTTTAAAAAAAGTTGGGTTGTGTGTATATTTTATACAGCATAGAACTTGGTCTGCCTCAACGGGCGACGAGTCTCCCAGCTGTAGATGAGAAATTTAGCCAGTGCAGTACAACCGCTAGCCTGGGGTCTTTAACGTGCATCACGCAGTAGTGATACATGACTGCACGCCGGTACAATGCTCATCCAGATCGAAACGGGCAGGGGTGGAGATTGAACCCAGGATCCTGGGTTCTGCAGCGCGAGCTTTAAGCAAAAATATCATAATTGGAATAAAGAGTGTGCTGGTAAGGACAATATAAATATCATTGCGTAAAACTTGACGTGGCAATGACGTAAGCCAAGCAACGTCTTTAAAGGAGCCGTAAAACTATCTAAAAGCTGAAATATGTTCAGTTTGTTTCTAATATATTTCTTTCCGGGGAAGACTTTGCTACGTAACCGTAAAGCGAAACAAGAACTACTTCTCGATCTCCAGGCTCCAGTCGTGCATGGCGGTAATTTTCCGGTGATATTATACATATATATATATATATATTATTATTTATTTATTTATTTATGTCGTCTCAATACCAACTGGCCCAACTCACCACACTGCTTCATATATATATGGACATGGACATATAAGAGAAACAGACAGCGAATATGGGTTTCTGTTCGCCAAAAGCACATTAGATGTTCGATGTTCAGACAG
This sequence comes from Ixodes ricinus, assembly GCA_037355805.1. Classification (NCBI taxonomy): domain Eukaryota; kingdom Metazoa; phylum Arthropoda; class Arachnida; order Ixodida; family Ixodidae; genus Ixodes; species Ixodes ricinus. Next base: position 75,439 of record JAZHYW010055158.1, on the reverse strand, counting down.
CGACAAGTCGGTCTTCCATAGTATGGCGATCACACGCTATGAGAAATGTAGACAGTGCAAAATAGAAATGGACAGGGAGACTAAACTCAAGATCCCTGGGTTCCCATATATACAGCAATTCCACATCTCTGGGTGCAGTTTAAAATATAATCGAAATTAAATATAGCCTTTGGAGGCCGCGGAACGTGGCTTGTTCAAGGTGTTGAAAAAAATGTCAGCACAGAGGCTTGGACAGGTAAAAGTTTCATAACAATGATGAATACGAAGACACAAGTTGACTTGATTAACGTACATTTCCTCTATGTGAGAATTTTCGGATGGGGATTATATCGAGACAGGGTAGCTTTCTGGGCTAATTGATTGAACGACATAGTGAAAAACATCGCAAAAAGACGGGACTCAGAGTAGAAGACGGACACAAGACATATGCTGACTAACAACCGAATGTTTACTGCAACTTCCACGCGTGCAGTTCCAATAAACCTTTGGTTGTTAGCGTATGTCCTGTGTCCATCTTCTACTTTGTGTCCAGTATTTTTTCAGAAGTTTTTCACTATATTATATCGAGACTTTTTATTAATTTAAAGGTTAGAAATTTTACATAAATCTATTTGGTTGAGTGAACAATAACTAAAGAAGGACGAGGATCGGTGTCCCCTATTTTCTGGGTCACCGAACGCTATAATTGGCATCGCTTTCGGTTTGTCAAAAGATTTGTGCACTTTTTTGTTCTCATAGAAGTTTTGAGAAATCCGCTTTACTCGACACTTGCACGTCCTATAAAAATCGGAAATACGTACATCAAAATATGCGTTATCTTCGTAATCAGACTTGTTCATTTAGAATTGCTAAAGACCTTTTAGCAGAGTGACAAGCAACAAACAGAAGCATAATCGCAAACGAAAAGTACTGCTAAACATGGTTCCTATCGCTATTACGACGTGCGCGATCGAAAACGTTGTCGCTTTGGTCGGCCTTCCACGACTGGCCGAATGCTGACTATGATGTCAGCAAAGGATTTCTCATCGACGGAAATAAAAGGAATGTAAGAACTTCAATTTTTACTTTGTTGGGAGCGTTGCTTTGAGAGTGCAATGATTTTCAAGCTTCCACCATGCTAATTACAAACACCATCGAACTTGTTCGCAAGGTAATGACGTCACGAGAGAAAATCATAGGAGGGCGCCACCCAAACATCTCACCGCTAATAAAGTACGCTTGAGTTTGCGTCGAACCATGGCTCTCAGGTGTGATGTCACGTGGCTTGCACGTGACGGCATTGCACCATGCCGGTGACTATTTCTACTTGTCCTTTCCGAGAAAAACCAATTCTATGGTGCCAAATGTATGCTAGAGAAGTTGCTCTGAAGTCTGAACAGTATGCTGTAGGAAAGGGGGGGGGAGGGCGGAATTAGGAGTTTTGGTAGACTGTACGCTGCGGATTGTGGGCCTTAACGGGCGCGAGGCTCAATCCATGCTTCGAAGTGACGGCACGAGCCCCCACTAGCAACGCGAACCAGTCTCCATTAAGACTGGTTCACACGTAACCGTTTTCTTACATTACGAAGCTTAATACGCCATTCACACGACCGTAAAGGTACACCTTTAGCTAAGGGACCTTTATTCTCTGCGGCCAATCAATTAACGATTTTCCACGCGTGGCATATGTTCGCGACCCAAGAGCACGGGCTGATTCGCCGATAGCAAAGGGACCTATGTTAAAGGTACCTTTATGTTGACCGTGTGAATGGGGTATAACGCCTCTACGCACAGTAGCGTATGAGAGCGTTTGAGAGCGTTGCAGCTCTGAAACGAGGACATCTCTGCTTCTTATGTCGCGTGCCAAACCATTCCTTGAAATGGATTCCACGCTGCGTATACGAAGCAGAGATGTGCCGGTGGCTCGCTTTCGTTTCTCGACGCAAAAAACGCACTCAAACGCTCTCAAACGCTACTGTGCGTAGGTGCCTTTAAGTACGCTTACGTCGAGACACGACCGCAGGTCACCGGCTGTGCGAGCCAGCCTTTAAGCCGGGGTTCACACTGCTCCCACATCATACAAAAGGCCGTCTGCAAACACTGGTCACCGCAATGTCCCTGGTTCGAATGCCGCGGGCCAATCTTTATCCGTGAACTCATTGCCATGCGGCATTCGAAACACGGATCTCGCTGTGACTCGCGTTCGAATCTGTATGCACACTGTCTTTTGTATGATGTATAAGCCACGTGACCCCGGTTTTAGGGACTTTAGTAGACTGCATACGATAGACCTTTGCGTTGGGCGGGAGCCCGTGTCGTCGCTTTGAAGTATGAACTGAGCAAGCGCTCGCTGGACCCGAAATTCAGAGCGAACGGTATATTAAAATTGAAAGCTCACTATTGCTAGTGAATTGTAGAACTGTCCGAATTTCAAAATACTTCGCGTAGACAAGCGAAAAAAATATGTTTTTTTTATTTCGACAACAAACATGAGTTCATCTAATTAAAGTTTTGAACCGCTAAAAAAAAAAAAAAATTTGGCGCCATCAGTTTTGTAGACAATCGCAAGTGGTGCGACAGGTTGCCGCCGTGTCTCTGCTCGTGCTGACGCGTCCGCGCAAATGCAAAGCTTGCCAAAGCTGCGCTCACGCGCACGCCTCACGTGCTTGCGCACAAGGGGCGCCAGTCGCTGCGCCAGGCTTGTAGTCGTATGGCTGTGTGCGCAACTGCTGAGCACGTGCTAGCGGCGAGATTCCACAGTTCTTTTGCAACGCGCATTCCACACCATCAATATTGCCGACCTTAGTGCCCTACTAATGGGAGCTCGCTCTATAGATGAGCATGCGCTCTAAACAGCGCTCTCAAATATAAGGTCTGTTCGATTCGGCCAGAACGTTCTGAACCATGCCTCTGTTTCACCATATGATGTACCGCAGGAAAGGCTACATGCACGAGCTCCTTGCTCTGGGGCCAGCGTTACTAGAACTCTCAGTTGGGAAACTCACCGTTGAAACCTGGGCCGCTGGCGTCCACCGAGACCGAGCTAAATACGACAACAGCGCCACTCTGTATCATTTGTCTTAACTGTGGTCGCCTTGAGCTTTTAGAAAGCATGTTTTTGCGTAAAAACCAACGGAAAAAACTCTTTTTGTAGTAACTTTTATTGGAGATTAGTACAAAATGAAGGGCGCGTGTTGTTTTCTAAAATCTTTAGTTCGCAAGGTTTTGCAGTACAATTAATACTGTTTTTATACAACCGTGCCTCAGCGGTGATTTCAGGTAGCGCGTCCCGAGCTAGGCGCATATTAACCTCGGTAGTAATCCGCGGCGCGTCCGCTTGGGAGTCGGGGCGGTACCTCGAAGCCCCTTCCACAGTATCTGTTCTGGCCCCAAAATGGCCGATTACAACGAAAATGGAAGTCACGTGCAGTTCCTGGACTGGCCGCTGCGGGAGAAATGGCGGCGTTGTGATCGCCATTAGCTCGGTTCTCGTGGACGGATCGGTGCCACTTTTTCAGAGCAGTCTCTATGGCAGTTTCCCAACTGAGTGGTTCTAGTAACGTTGTCTAGGTGCACATCTCGGCGGCACAAGCTCTCGTGCGTTAGGTAGCTCACAGCGCTATGAGCTCGCGCTAAGCGCTGCTGCGGTGCAACATAAGGTGAAACAGTATGGTTCTTTCCGAGGTTCGAGGAGTGCAGGAGTCGTGCAGCGGCGGCGCAGAACCAGTGCAGCCGCCGCGCTAGGACTGGCGCTGTGATCGGCTTTCCGAGCGGAAGCGCAGGGTGTCGTCTGCATCTGTTGGCTCTTGTTTCTCCACGCCACGTTGTATGCTACATTGAATTAGTCGCGGTTTGATGAGACCATTCGTGTTCCCTCAGTTTTAAAGTATAATAACGAAATATTTTCTGTGAATATCTTTTATTGGAGTGTACTAAAGACTTTCTCTGCGCGAAATCTGTTTCTGTCTGCATTTTTAACGACCGTTCGGTTCCTGTCGTTTCCATAAGCGTTCGTGTCCTTCGCATTCATTTAGCAATAGTAGATTCCGTCCAAGTCTCTCGAGTTTCGCATTTCGACGATAGGTTAGCGGCATCAGGATGATTTTGCGTCAGGAGTCACTGGCGGCAGCGCGAGTCGGTAGCGGTCACCTCGAAGACGGAGGCCTGACGATAGCGTTTTGGCCAGTACAGTTATCGACCGTAACTTTGGCGTCAAGCTGAAGCGTTTATTCATGATTCTCAAGAAAGACCTGCATAAAACTACTAAGCCAATGCCGATTCTTGGCGTTTTTCCCAGGCCCGTTAGTGGGCGTCCACAGATACCAGCGGACAGAGCATGCAGTATTATGCTCAGCTAGGGCACGCGCGGGCCAATTGTGCTAAATCACCTCAGCAATGTATCGGAGGCGTCAGTACGCATCCAAGAGCAACTGAAGGCGGGGACTATCAAGAGTGCAATACCTTTTTCGTGTCTGTAAGGAAGAATATCAACACTGTGGATCCCCACATATAGCATCAGAAAGAACCAATTTACGTGAGCCAATATTTCAACACTTACCACAGTCAAATTCTTACCCTCGGTTATGATCTCAATTCCGCGTCCCCCGCGGGTACGTTATTATCATAAATGAGAGGAAATGCAACCTCCGTATCGGCGTTATTGTTAAACATCGCAGACATTTGAGCCAAGAGCTCCGAAAAATGGCACCGCGAGCAGAGACAGACGAGGGTGTCGTCTGCTATCGCCGTCTGCTCTCTGCCGTCCGCTTCTGCACGGACGCTGAACTGACTCCGGAACCGGTGCAATATTTTGAGGAACTGGGTGCTGAACTCGTTCAGAACTGGGATGAATCGAACGCGCAAGTGCAGCGGCCATTGCAACTTCCGGTTGAATCAATGCACCAGTTCCTGCACTGCTGAACTAATTCAGCCAGTTCAGGCGAATCGAACAGACCTATAGTGTCCAGACCGATCTCACTAAGCGTTCGGCGCAAGCGTGACGCCACCATAACTTTAGTTCACGGAAGGCTAACAGCCGTGTATGCGAGGGCTCGTGCGGTCTCGTGTTCCACACGCGCAGAGCTCTAGCAATGTTTTTTTGCACGTGCAGAAAGACTAAGGTTCCCTCGATGCATTGTGGCAGTGGCGTAGTCAAACTGGCTGGTGGAGGCTGGTGAGATGGGCCTATTGATTCACTGGCGGCCATAGCTGTGTGCGCGTCTGCCGAGGGCGTGCGGATGGCGAGCATCCACGGTTCTTTTACGACGTGTATTGCGCACCACCAAGATCGCTTGTATTAGCAAGCTACTAATTAAAGTCGCTGGATCCTGGGAAAGTAGTGCCAATCTCCCCGTATCGTCACCATTTTGATCCGTGAAATGAGCAATTTCTCCTCGACCACTCCGACCTTGGTGAGCCGATCTAAATTCGCTGGTGACGGGTAGCTCTATGGAGACGTTTCTTGTATACCGGGATTTTGCTATCCACACACCGGCGAAACAAGCGTATACATCTTCGTACCATCACTACATCACTACATGCTGTGTCGGAGTTTGGAGGCACTGAAAAATAAGTTTACTGTTTTAAAATACGCAACAAGAACAATACAATTGTAAGAGATCCGTGGAGATGGGCATGATTGATAAGTTGATTGCATACACAGTGACAAAGACGCTCGAGGAACGCTTCCAGTACGATGATGATCCATGGCTGATCTTCGCGCGACTGATTCAGAACGACCATCTGGAAGCTTCAAGATTTGAATGGACTGAGATGGCGATTTCCAAGGAAAACGTAGACAGATTAGCCAATCGCCTTGCGAGGTTTTGATTGTCTGTACGTTAGTATCCGTTTGTGTCTGGCTAGCAGGAATGGAAGGCAATGGTGCTACTATCCCAGGAACCTGTGACTTTACTATTAATGTGAGCTCATTCTGAGAGTGCCGCTCTAAACAGCACCCACAAATCTAGTGAATACTCCCTATTATCTCCGGGGACAATTCTCTGTGGCAATGAAGTCGTAAGAACGGGAGCACGTGCTTGAGCGCCAATTATAAAGCCGGGCACGCGCATTCCATCTCTCTCCGCAAATATGGCACAGTAAGTTGTCCCCGGCTTTGCATATAATAACGTTGTCACCAGAAACATCGTCAATCTGAATATCAACAACTGTGTTCGAAATGCCCTGATTTTTTTTGTATTTATAATCCCTCGATATGCTTTATTTCGTCGCGAATGTTACATCCAATACATAGTTCTCACGTGACGTTATTCTAGTCGCCATTCCCAGGTACTAAGCGTCCCATTAATGCAGTGGAAGGTAGGTTTGCACGCGCCTCCTCGAGCGTCTCGCATCGTGCTCTTTATTTTGTAGAAGACTGGCCACACGTGCAAAGGACGCCATTACTGGGTACTGGGTGACGTCAGTGCAAGCTATGTATAGATAATTGACAGAAACGCAGCCGGAGTGGTATCCATAGCCACAAACCCGGGCAAGCTCGCAGATTTGCCGCAGCGGTTCTCGAACTTCATCTGAATTGCGGTTCGCTATTGGCGACGTGACCGATCGAAAGCGTCGCGGTGGTCGGCCCTCCACGATTGGCCGAATGCTGACTTTGACGTCAGCAAAGGGTTCCTCATCGACGGAAATAAGAGTAATGTAAGAACTTAGATTTTGACGGTGTTGGCAGTATTGATCTAAAAGCGCAATGATTTCCAGCTTCCGCCATGCTCATTCCAAACACCATCGAACTTGTTGTTCACAGGGTAATGACGTCAATAGAGGTAACCATAGGAGGGCTCCACCCACTGGACGCCGTGTTTGAGGGCGATGTTTAGGGCGCATGCTCAGAACCAGCTTACATTAATAGCCTGCTAAGACCGGCAATCTTGATGGTGCGGAATGCACGTTGCAGAAGAACTGTGGAAGCTTGCCGTCAGCACACGCTCAGCAACCACGCACACAGATATGGCCGCCAGTGAATACTCCCTATAGACCAACAGGCGACTCTGACATCACACAGCTGTGGTGGCGCTGCTGTCGGCACGGCGATTGCGCAAATGCTTTACCTCACGCGAATTAGGATTCTGCCCACATAGCTTGTGTGCATGGGCAAAGTGTGACCTGTTTGAAAAGAGGGTATACCCACGATATTTAAATTCACGCGGCCTATAAAGTTCCCTGCGTCATTTTCTCACTCACCTGGTTTCTTTATTGCGGGGCCTCTTGTCATTCCTATAACCTCTCATCTAGCAGGATATATGTTTTCTCTCTACACGAAACCATTACAGGGTGAACTGTACAGCGCATAGGAAGACAAAGGGCAGAGAAGAGGAACATGCACGACACACGACGCCTTCCTTTTTTCTGTCCTCTTTCCTTAAGCTGTACCGTTCACTATGTCATCGTACCAACTCGCCCAGCTTACCACGCATCTACAGGTACCCTACACACTTGGGGGCACTGTTAGCTCGAATAAGCAATCATTCGTTTCCTTTATCCTGGGGTACTCATCTAAGTGCTGAAGTTTGATTCTCGCCAGTACTCTTTCGAAGTAAAATTCGAAAGGGCGCCGAACTCGTGTTCGCGCTGACAGTGTCGCGCAGTGCACATTGAGAATAAATTATGTGCCTCTCAGAACATTTATCCGTTTGTAAACGTCAGTACCCCCAGAAGCACTTTTGTTTCGTCTATTGTCTGGGGCGCCTCAAACTGCACCGAACGTCACAGACTCCTTTTGTCTCCCAGTACGTACATTGAGTGCCGATAAAAACAAGAACTGTTGGCCCGTGAACATAAACACACAGACAGACGCGCTACATCGTGCTAACACGCTGGGTGCTGAAAAAACCTTTCAGCAACGCATTTTCCGGCTCGCGTAGAAAGGTTGTCGCTGCCAACAAGTCACCCTCAAGCCCGTCGATAAGGGAGACAGCGCTGCGCGGGTGCTTACACAGACAAGCAAAGAAAAAGCGGCCAGCATCCAAATTAGATTGTCTCCGAGAGCGCGCGGCGCCCGGCCTCCACCCAACCCCGTCACCCTCTCTGGAGCATTCGTTTAGCGGCAAGCGTGTCCCGCGAAGCGCAGAAACAATCTTCTCCAAAGAGCGTCAGGTGTTACCCGAATCCAACGCCCGTCGGCGGGCTCCTTCTTTGAAAGCCGACAAGACGGCTTTTAGGCTCGCCTCACATCCGATTTGGGAGCCGCCGCAGCCTCCCCTGTCAGGACTCGTTCCGTATTAAACCCTAGATCAACCCGGACGCCGACAGGCCATAATCAAAACTGCGCATTCTTATTCATTATCGGAAAACCCGACACAAAGGGACTGCTTCTTCTCTTCGACCAAAGATAGACTCTGCCATTGTTGAGACCCCCGAACCAAAACGACTGAATACAGCACAATCCATCCCGTTCCCTCGTGCCTTCCGCGCCGTCTTCCTTCCTTCCCTGCTCCCCTCTGCCCTCCCCTCCTCCTTCCCTCCCTTCCCACCGCTCCCCTTCCAAGCGTGACAGAACTCCACCCTGCCCCGAATGCCGTTCCCCTATTGGTCGCGTCTACCGACCCGAATGGGCCAATGGAACAGGGCCCCCTTCTTGGGCATCGATCCGTGAGAGGCGTCGGGTAACCACCGAGCCAATCACGGCGCTTCATTCCAGTTTGGCCCAAACCCGGTAATCTTTTTTCGCGGGGTCCTCGGCTCGTTTCGCGGGACCCCACAAGGTAGACACCCGCGAACACGAGCAACCATGCGCTCGTCAACAGACGTGACATCCGGCCAACTCTCGAGTTTTCGGACGCCCGACCCCAGTGCCGGTAGTGGAGCCTCGCTGTTCGCGGCACCGCCTTCGTTCGTTGAGTACCAGCGACTCCAACTCTTCGATTACGGTCCGGCAGCGAGTAGACTCCGGATCGTTCAGCCGGGACTCCTGGGCGCCTACGCGGCCGCCGGGTTCGGACCTTATCCCGCGCCGGGAGCCGAAACCCTCTTTGGCTTCCTCCTTTCTTCAGGTTCGATCCCAGGTCCCGGTTCGTGCAAGAGGAACCCAAGCCTCAGCACAGCTACATTGGACTCATCGCCATGGCCATCCTCAGTTCGGTGGAAAAAAGATGGTGCTGAGTGACATCTACCAGTACATCCTCGACAACTACCCCTACTTCAGGAACAGGGGTCCCGGATGGAGAAACTCCATCAGGCACAACTTGTCCCTGAACGACTGCTTCGTGAAGGCAGGGAGGAGTGCCAACGGCAAGGGACACTACTGGGCCATACACCCTGCCAACGTGGAGGACTTCAAGAAGGGCGACTTTAGGCGCCGTAAGGCGCAAAGAAAGGTCCGCAGACACATGGGACTCTCGGTACCGGAAGAGGATGACAGTCCTACTCCGACACCCCCTCCAGCGGTCACAGCAGAAAGCCCGCAAGCAGCACTGTGCTGGGAGAACGGTCCAGCACTGACTGGACTGTCCCACAAGCTCTCGGTTTCCATCAAACGCCGCCAGTTCGACATGGAAAGCCTTCTTGCGCCAGACCCGTCCCCAGAGGACTCGCCACAACGACCACCTGGAGCCTGGTGCTCGCCGTGTCCACTAGTCGACTCCCTTCCGCTTGCAGCTTCGGCCTGGGCGCCCCAGCCGTCCACGTCTCTTCTGGCCATACACCAAGAACGGCTGTCGTTGTTCAGAGCTCAGCACCAAGATCAGATTCTTCAGCGATGGTGCAGCGGACAGACTACAACGCAGCAGTCTCTGGCGTCTGAGTCTCCTGACATCGAGGGAAACAAGCTGAATTGTACACCACCTTGAACGTCGAGGGCCCTGTTAGGAACGGCATGTTGGGGAACTAGTCAAGTGTGTGAACTACGGCACTTCTCGCAACTGTATACAAGAATGGCTGCCTGGTGTGCTAACTGGGCTGAAGACTGTGTAGATTGTATAGTTTCGCAACTGACGATGATGACGCACGAGTGTTGTTGCCAAGTTGCCGAACAGGGAACTGCAGTCAAGCGCACGTCTGCATCTGTGCAGCGTCTCTGAACAGTCAGGAGCTGCTGTGCGCTCAAGTATACGCTGCGAGACAGAAAGAAAGTGTGCTGAAAAACCTGCCTACCAAACACAAGCAATATGTAAGTCATTGTTTCAATAAAATGTTTCGGCTTAGCCTATTTTTCCTAAAGCTGTTCTTATTACAATTAAGTTGTTTATCAATCGCAACTTATATCGCTAACATTCTTGATCATGTGCATGTTTTACACACAGTTAGCATCACAAGTATGACCAACATAAATGAACTTCAATGTCAGATTGTAAAAGGATGCTGAACATGAATGGATCATTTCTGTTGCACTAAACAGCATAACAAAAACCGCTGTTGCCATCAAAGTTCAAATAAGTCGAACTTTCTTTATAAAATGTTCTGTAAATTTGTTTCCCCTTAAACAAAACCTTTCTTTTTTCGTGTACTCGAAGCGTCGATTCAGAGCATCTTTGTAAAAACATTAACTGTAGGCAAAACACAAACTTTATATCGTTTCAACAAGCTTGTCCCACCCCTGCCCGTTTCGATCTGGATGAGCATCGTACCGGCGTGCGGTCGTGTATCATTACTGCGTGGTGCGTTAAAGACCCCAGGCTAGTGGTTGTACTGCACTGGCTAAGTTGCTCATCTACAGCGAGTGACTCGTCGCAACTTTAAATGGCTGACCAGCTACACGCTGTATAAATATCCCCACAACCCCCAACAAGATTGTGAAAACATTCTCAGTTCATTAAAAGGCAATCTAAATTGTCAGTTGCTTACTGTTTGCTATCAGTTTGGAAACTCTTGCCTTCAGTGAAACGTTTGGTGTATATTTGTTAACAATAAATTTAGCAAGTAACCGTTCAGAGCTACTCACGCTTTAAGCTAATTCAGATATGCCATTGACAAAACAGAGCATTTATTGAACGTGTCCTGAACCTTTGGCGAATGTTTGATTTCCAGAGGAAATGCAAGGAAAGCGGTGATTCACGGTTGTCATACATTTGATAAAACGAGATAATCGATATTAATTATATTTAGTTATTTAACACGCATCGGGATAAATAATCAGGTCCCCTTAAATTATGTTGTATTTTGAAATGACAAGTGTATCTAAAAATTGAGGCATACAAAAATATTGGCCATTCCTGGAAAGGATTGATTAGCGATATGGTCTGACATTATAAATACTATTATTTCATAATTTTCGGAAGCCTTATTGTGCGAATGAATCACAAGAGTGAAAAATGAGAGTTGCAGGGCTATTAGCCCAACAATGAGAAAAGTAGGTCATCTTTGATCTATCCTTCGTTGTTATTTTTGGGTTTTTGTTTTTAGGTGTACGCACCGCCGGAACATATTGAATACAGGCAACTTACACGTTTATTGTTTCTAAGGCATAAAAAAAAAAACCAACAGCTATGGTTTTATTTAAAATGATAACAAAAACTGATCTAGATTCATCCGGTAACAAATATAAAAGGTGATTATTGCCTTGTAACCCGGGATTTCGAAGAAGGTTATCAATTATCACAAGAAGGCCTTGGCTAGAAAAGTGTTTTAGGAATAAAATAAACATGAAAATCAACATTTTACTAATAGAATACCTGATAATCACGTTCAGGATCGGCGGGCATAGGGAATACAACAAGTTTGTGCAATATAATATAATATCAACTCTGTAATCATAATATTATCACTGGAAATGAACAAGAAAAATGGCAATTAGCATTTACGCCTAACTAATGAAAGTTTAAGGTAGCAAGAAGATATGACATTTGGTGCCAGCTCCTTGGCTGGAGAAACGCGCGAAGCGGGTATCAAGCCTCAACAAAAAGCACTGAAGTTTTTACGTAGCAAAGACGTTCACTATCGAATGTTTACATTTCAAGGAATTTCATGGCCTGCGTGCTCTTACAAAAGTTGCAAATAAGTTTTCATATAGAAGGGCGTCAGGTATCAGCGATCAATATGCGTCTTCGTATGTTTGCGGCAGACTTGTGCCCGTTACTTAGAAAATGTAAAGGATTGCAATTAGGGCCGGGCAATCGATCGATAAACCTACCAATTAATCGATTAATGCCCTAATTTCGATTGAACCTTTAACTGCTACATCGGTACAATTTTGACGAGCCAAAAGAAAGTGACAATTACACGCTTCCACCACGCAGACGTGGGCGAGTACAAGCGTACGAAAAGCAAACTTTAGGTCAAACTTTAGCCTAAAGCAAACTGTAGGGGCAAGATTTATAGCTCCTGACAAGTGCAGAAGGTTACAGGTGTCTCCGACACTTCAACGTTGTTCGATTGCGTGTTTAGCGCAGCAGAGACTATTGTGAACATTCAAAGGAGGCCGCTCTTGACAGAGAATATCAACGAACCTCTTTGCTTCGTGCAGCTGAAGTAACAATCTGCGAGTGTGTGTGCCTTTGAATATGTTCTTAACTACATATCGAGGTTGACTCATAAACAAAATTGTTATATTGCGCCTTTTACCGCATAATCAACAAAAAAACCCATGATTTTGACTTATTTTTACATATTATGCATGGAAATTATCGATACCGATCAATCGATTAATTGATCGAATAAAAGGTGGCGATTAATCGGCTTAAAACTTTTAATCGACGCCCAGCCCTAATTACGATAGTAAATTACCGAGCCTCGAATGTAATGGATTATTACCGTTAGAAATTACTTTCGCTGAAAAGTAACTGATTACTTTATTCGTTACGTTACAAATTACTTTCACGTTACTTTTTCCGTAAACTTATCAAGCAAGCAATATAAACAATTTTGATGTTTACAAAGTTGCTCTGCAACACTACTTTCCATTTTTCGTACGCCCGTATTATGGAAGTCCTTGTTGAAATAAAATATTGTACTTAAGAGAAAGAATGTATGTGCACTCCGTTCACCTTTAAGCTGACAAAGCAGCGAAAGCTGCAACCTCACCCGCCATCCCACTATAGCTTACGGCGACCGGAAATGATCCCTGGAATTGTGCAGACAAACTAGCGGTGCGCATGCTCAGTAGCAGCATATACCTCCGCTACGAGATTCAGAGGTAAAGAAACGATCCACGAAAGCTTTCTTGAAACGGGCTTTTCAAGTGAGGGCGCAACATCTCAAACCTGCGGTCTCGTGCCTGTAGTTTTGACGCGCTGTCAGCTTACGCATGAACGGAGTATAGTTGCGTGCAGTACTCCAAAATGTATGGTCGGGTGTGCTCCTTTTTGAGCTTTGGTCGAGCGGTTGGTCGCACACTCATGTTGCTCCTGTTTCTGTATAGTATTTTTTTTTACAAATCTAACGAGTAAAGAAAGTAATCGGTTACTAATATTTTGTAACGAAATTACAATACAAATTGCAAAAAAGTAACGTAGAAGTTACAAACTTACTCGAAAAAGTAACGGATTACTCTCCAAGTTTGGTTTGCGGCAACTGCTAGCTTTAGTAGGTGCACTGAAAGATATGTATTAAGGGAGACGCATGTAAGCTCAAAAACGTTTTTGTTTTGATGTATTTTGGGGAAGAACAAAAATAATTCTTGAACCCTCTTTTATTATTTACTCTTAATTCGCTGAACAAACAACGTATATTTGCTCTACCGGAGACAACCTTATTTATCTTTTTGTCCTTAACGAAACAATCAGGTTTTTAATAACTGCACCGAAAAAAACGATCAATCCATGTTCAACCTAATTTCACAAAATACATGCTGTGTAGCAAAATAGACAGCAAGAATCAAATAGACAATTTCGTTAATAAGGAGTTCATACTAATTAAGACACCAGCTATCTTTCTCAAAATTTATATATATATATTTTTAAATATCGTTTAAATATCAATATTAATAAATCAAAACGACTCAAGAAACAAAATAGGTACAATGTTGGCTTATATCTACCGCTCCTTGCTTTTTCGCAAGATGTTCTCAGCGGTTTGATGGGCTCAACTCGCACCCGTTTAAAGTAAAACCTTCTTTGTCTCGTCTCCATACTTGATTAGCGCTTTTCCTAAACCACGGGTTCTCATAAAAATATCTGGCCTGAAAGTATTGGTTTTATTTTTTAAGACATTTACTCTTACAATTGATTATGCATGGAGTGCTACGAGTTTGGAAGATCAATTTGATGTCACCAATTAACTGATAATTTTTGTGGGTGTATAATTCACAATATATTTCTTAGTTTGTTCTTGCCATAGTTGCGTGGAACAAACCGTTAATTAAGATAAAAATCAATTTTCGATTTTTATTTGTTTAGAAACGCTCAGTTCCTACATGGCGTCCATTGTGAGGTCATCTTATCCAATTCCTACCGCGAAAGATGAATGCGATAGTGTTTCCGGCACTCTGTTTCAACGATAAATCGAAACCTTATCGAATACCAATTCATGAACTTAAAGGGCTGCGTTGAAAATGTCCCAACGCGAGTTATAAACGACCTTCGCATTCGCATTTATGCGTTTCACTCGGTGATACGTTCCGGGTTAGTGACGTCGAAACCGCCAGCGTTGCAAAGTGAGATACGCATACGACACACACTACACGCGTACACACACGCACCTACACACACACACACACGCTCTCTCACGCACACGCACACACACACACGTGACACGCACACACACACACACACACACACACACGCATTCACACGCACACACACACACACGCACACGCACACGCACACGCACACACACACGCACACACGCACACACGCACACACACACACGCACACACACCAAAGAACGTGCGCATTTCGCAAACTCAAGGGTTAACTGTCTGCAAAACTGAAAACCATGTAACCTTTTTTCCTCCGCCGCAACTGTTTTAGATGGATGTATACATAGCGTGGCACTGTATATAAGCATGCAAGCAGTCGCAAATGTATTCTTGTTTTCTTTGTTTTTTTTGCTTAGACACGAAGGACTTCTTATCAAAACTACTATTTGCGTTATGTGAAGTGCATGCTTATTTGGAGCACTAATCTCAATGACCGAACTGATTAAAAGAAAGCCGAATGTTTGGTGTACGTTGAAGCGTACACGGGACAGATGTAATCCCCGACAGCTCGAGAAGCGCGGGGCGTGGCCTATCATGGTTCACGCTTCTCTGCTTCCCGATTGGCTCCCCGTCATTCTTATGGGCTAATGCCGCAATCCGATTGGCCGCGGAGTGATAATGAGATGCCCGAGAAGCGCCGCGCACCGCCTTTCTCAAGTTGCCAATGACGCTGCGCGGAGCGCAAGTTCGTCTGCTTAATGCGCAGGAGTTGCTGTGACGTCAGAACGATGCCGAGCTCTGATTGGCTCCGATTGAAAGGATAGTGGGTAGACCTCGATGCTATAGACGCATTGAGGTGTACACCCACTATTTTTATTTTTCCATCGGTCAGTAAGAGCTCGGTGTTCTGACATCATTGCAACCCCTCTGCAAAGAGCAGACGAAGTTGCGCACCGCACAGTTGGGCTATAGGAGCCTTTGGGAGTGTGGATTCAACATATGTAAGGTACGTTGCTCATGAAGTAACGAAGCAGTGTCATAACAATTGTAAGATGTGTTTTCTTTTTTGACTTTGCATTGTTTCTAATATGTTGCAAGATCAAAACTACCGGAAAGGTTCAGTTTATTAAAACAAAAGAATTCATCTTGTCCCGACGAGGCGTTTTGCGCGTTAAATTGCGAAGAAGGGGGGGGGGCAGAGGCTCCGTCGGGCACCATGCCTTCATCTCTGCCCCCCTACGCGGAAAAGATCCGCAAACAAATAAAGGAAAACAAACTATAATCCTTTAAAAATATCCTAAAAGCGCTCAATCGTAAGCTGTTCTTTCCTGTCTAAAGCTTCCGAATTTTACACGAGATTCTGAAAGTCTGGTTGGGTCTAGAGTGATTTGTTTTTTTCGCAATTCTAAGAACGCAAGAAGCACTGCAAGTCCATATTCAGAACCAGACTACAATATATCGTCCGACTGACATCACAACAAAAACATCATCATCTGACTTTGCACGAGTTATTACTCTTCAGTAGTCATGCACTGACGAAATGAAAACGACAGGGCGTGTCTTTCGAAGACCCGCGGCATCTAACACGCGCTCCATGCCTTCGGCCGTGCTTTGGCTGCTGGCGCGCGCTTTAGGTGCCATGGAAGTACGCTCATCATGAAAGTACGCTCAGTTCGAAGTTAAAACAGGTTTACCAGTAAACACTACAAAAACAACAACAACAACAACGGTGGTTGTTCGTTTGGTCTGATCTGCACAGGTGGTTCTGATATGCCATTATCAGCAATTTGAGTGCACGTTCCTTTTATTGACAAGGTCAAACTAAGCCACGTATACCTTATCGACAGCGATAGATCTTGCAGCAATCCGCGCAGCTCCTGTTCATGTGAGTACTACAAGCCCGAAATGTTGGGCAAGGTTCGTCTACTCAAAGCCTGTGGTCTCTGCTTTCTCTCTTATTAAAAATGTAGCCCTAATATCAGTGTGTCGAACCAAAAAAAATACGGGTTCGGTTACGGTTCAGGTTCAGGTAAATTTATTATGTTCCGGTTCAGTTCCGGTTCGATTAATTCGATCCGCGAACCGGTTCGCGAACCGGTTCGGGGCGCTGAACCGGTTCGCGAACCGGTTCGGAAATTATAAATGACAAATTGCAACATCAAAATAACATCAAAATAACAACATCAAAATAAAATATAAAAAAATTGCAACATCACGTTCTAGAAACGTGTTATGAAATGAGCACACAGCAGCATTTAGGATTTACGAGATTGTAGAAAAATGAAATCCTGTGACGCGATTTTTTTTTTTTTGCACAGCCTTCAATTTTTTTTTTCCGTGCAAGCCGCGACCAGCGCAATACTGGTTCCTATGTCAAGATTCATGGATGCAGCGTTTGTCAAGATTCATGGATGCAGCGTTTATATTCCTAAGACTGAGTGGAGAAGAAAAATATGTAAGCGAGGTGTGTGTCAGTTGACGGCACTTAAAAAACAAATGGCATTGATAGCACATTCATTGTCAACAGCGCGTGGCCGAACCGTTTTGACATGAGCCGGTAACCGTTATTTTTTTCCGGTTCAATTCCGGTTCGGGTTCATCGCGATAACAATATAACGGTTCGGGTTCGGGTTCAGTTCCGGAAAAAATACCGGTTCGGTTCCGGTTTTCGGTTCGGTTCGGTTCCGGTTCGACACCCTGCCTAATATATAACTAGCACCTGATATCTTACAGGCAACTGTTTTAAGTGAGAGCAGGATTTCATCTTACAGTGGATTCACCAGATACTTTGGGATCATTGGAAATGTCTGCTCTGACAGAACTGCAAAGTATATATATCTCCTCGGGAGCACGGTCATCTTATTTATTTCTCAAAAGCTGACGCCGACCTTTTTAGCAGATGTATCAGAAATTAAATTACACTATCTTTATGGAGATATCAATCATAGTCAAAACGCATGGTGCCAGCACTTTCTAACGCCTACATAAGAGACACGACCACGACCGGTTCCTTCAAAGGGCTCGGCAACGTCATCAAGAGCGCAGCTGACATGCCGCTTCTTTTTGTCTTCAACCAGCTTGGTGTGTATTGATGTGATGGTGGCCTAAAAACCAGCAATACACTTGTCGTGTTGTCGTGCCTTTATTTGCAGTGAGCTGTCAAAATGTTGTGTGCTGCTCTTATCATGCTGCTCTCGGGCGACGTCGAGCAAAATCCCGGACCAATGACTATCAAAGAATCACATGAATAATTGTTGCACGGACAAGTTGTCATAACTAGAGATATTGAAGACGTTAAAGAAAATCAGGCTCGACTCGAGAATAAATTTCAGAATTTATCTGAAAGAATAGAACGGGTAGAAAACGACTTCCAACGCAAACGTCTGCGACGAAGTTGTCCTTACAAAACACTGTGAAAGAAATGCGAAGAAAATTGGTTGATCAGTAAGATAGAAGTCCCAAAAATAACACCATTGTATTTGGCATTCCTGAAATGATAAACGAAAATAGACATTAAAGATAAGGTTATCAGGGAGCTGCTTTTCTGAACAATTAGGGGTAAGAGTGGAGTTTATTGAACAAATTTATATGCTAAGGGCTAAAAGTGGAAAAAATGCTAGACCGGTCATCATGAAACTATACGATGATAAAGAAAAAACATGGAGGTCTTACGGAACGGTTCCAAGCTAAGGGGGTCAAAGATATGTCTCAAACGACTATTTGAAAGAAACGCTAGAATACCAAAACTTCTATGGGCTAGCGCGAAGGCAGATAAAGACAATGGTTCAAAGGTTAGGCTACTCAATGATAAGATACAAATCGATGATGCACCGCACCGCTGGAACTCTAAAAACAACTGTCGCTCACAATTTAAAAAAAAAAAACGCGAAATCAACGATTTGTTATGACGGATCTGCCAATCGTGACTTCCGGTTGATAAATTTGAACGTCCGTATGGTTTACTAAATAAGGTTGAGCAACTTGAACGTGTTATGTTATCATATAGCCCACAGGTTGCTGTCATCACCGAGACGTGATTACATAGCTATATTGAGAATAATGAGATTTCCCCACTTAATTACAAAATACACCGGACAGACCAGGCTCACGTGGTGGTGGCGTGGCAGTTCTAGTCAAGTCTCATGTTGAGTGTTGCCCTCTGATCAATCAAATTTCAGATCACGAAAGTCTGTTTTGTCGGATTAAATGTTACAGTAATCTGATGACAAAATCATTATGCGATTATCTAGAAAACAATATCATTTTCTACAAAAACCAGCACGTGCTTTATAGATGGAAACTTTTAACAGTTACTCAGTTAAGTGAATGCATGCATGACTTATTCAAAATCTATTGATGCCGGGGGACAAACGGACGCAATATTTCTAGATATGTCGAAAGCTTTTGGACGTGTATCACATAGATATCTAATAAATAAACTTAAACTAATTGGAGTCAGCTCAGAATTGGTTAATTGGATAGGTGCATACCCAAAGAAGAGAAGACAATTGTTGGAATAGATAACTCGATATCTAGCGTTCTACCAGTATCATCGTTGCCCCACAGGGCTCCGGTTTGGGTCCGGTTTTAGAAGAAGAGAAGAAGAAGGTTTTTATTTCGCAAAATTCATATGTATACAAATGCTGTGAATGGCATCTGGATCCATAGCCACAAGGCTAGTTTTGGATCCATGCAAAAAATGTGCTTTTTTTTTCAATCCAAGTCAGGAACGATGCGAGAAATACGCTAAAAAAATGCAAGAGTGCTAAAATATGAAATGAAAGCAAAGATGCGAAACAAAACAAATGTATAAAACTTCTGACCTATACGGGAAGTCAAAAACTACATGAATACATATTATGTTCAACAGAACAAACAAAGATTCGAAAATGTATAAAACTTTGGACCTATACAGGGAGTCAAGAAACTAACATGACATACATATTATGTTCAACAGAACGAACAAAGATTCAGCTAGTGTGAACTATAATTGTCAATGACATTATATAGGTTTTTATTTATTGTTCATTTTGTGCCAGACATTTTATTGAGTGAGGTAGATTATTCCATATTTTTGCCCCGATAAAGGGAAGGCTTCGACGTCCATATGTGTTAGATATTTTAGGCAAGTTTAAGGTTACTATTGTTAGCATGCCTTGTATTTCTATTAGGAAAACTCAGAATAGAAGAGTGATACGGAGTGTTCGTATATATTACCCTTTTTGACCAGTATTGCAAGTTTGTGATCTCTAGCTTGAATAAAGCGCATGATGTTAAGTTCTTTAAAAATTGGTGAAGACGGGGCAGTTCTCGGTGCTGATGCTATTATGCGCATAGCCCTTTTCTGTAATACAATAATAGGTGTGCAGTACGATATATAAGTGTATCCCCATGACTCCACGCTATAGGTTAAATGCGGGTGAAAAATGCTAAAGTAAATTAGGCGCAGCGTTGCTTTGTTAAAGTGTTTTCGTGCTTGGACCATGCGTAAAACATCCAAAAGATAGCTTCTTGCAGACTGCTTTTATGTGATTTGCCCAATGCATTAATGAGTCCAATGTCACACCTAAGTATTTATATGTGTCAACCTGGCAGAGAGTTTTGTCACTCACCTGCAGGTAATAAGAAAAATAATCTACCCTACGCATATACAGTTAACGGGTCTCCTTTAATATATGTGACTAAGAACTAATACCTCGGTGTAACAAATGAAAATAATTTGAAATGGGGGAGTCATGTCGACAATATCTACTGTTTTCCCAGGCGTACATTAGGATATTGGAAAATAAATTTTAGGGATGCAACTATGAGCGCTAAGCTGATGGTTTGCAAGACAGTCCTAAGACCAGTATTAGAGTACGCAAATGTAATGAGGGACCGCCACCAGAAAAATCACATTCAAAAATTGGAGAATGTACAAAGACTTGCAGCCAGGTATACTCTCCAGGTACAAACGAGCAGACTCTGCTATTGGCATAGTAAAACAACTTGACCTTTCACCTATTTCCGACCGGCGCAGGAAGTCTAGGCTCAAGTAACTTTTCACAGGGTATCATGGCTTTTTTGACTTACTGTAGTCTGCAGTCAGAATGAGTATGTGTTTTTGCTTCGTTTATGTGTTTGCTTTTATATTGGCGAATGCAAATTATGCTCTATATATGCGGTGTTTCTTGTTTCCTACTGCTGTTTCTTATTGTAAATATTTTTTTAGTCTCCCCTGTAATGACCCCAAAAGGGGTTAACAGTATCTTGAAATCAATCAATCAGTCAATAGTAGACCATCCCGGAAACATGTAGTGCTTCCGC
This sequence comes from Ixodes ricinus, assembly GCA_037355805.1. Taxonomy (NCBI): domain Eukaryota; kingdom Metazoa; phylum Arthropoda; class Arachnida; order Ixodida; family Ixodidae; genus Ixodes; species Ixodes ricinus. The sequence goes on along the minus strand of JAZHYW010055158.1, from coordinate 54,627 downwards.
CGTGTTCTTGGCGCGCACGGGGTGAAGCCGGTCATATTCGCTTAGCATGTTGATATTTTAGGACGCAAAGAAGTCAGGACGCATTACAAACAGTTGTTCTTCACATGTGCACAAAAACAAGGGAATGATGATGATGATAATGCCAACAAAACAGGTGCGTATTGGCTTTGTTATCTGGTCATTCAATTGTTGTGTGTGTGTGTGTGTGTGTGTGTGTGTGTGTGTGTGTGCGTGTGTGCGTGTGTGTGTCGTGTGTGTGTGTGTGTGCGCGCTCGCTCGCTCGTGTGTGTGTGTGTGTCTTTGTGTGTTTGTGTTTGTGTTAGGCACTTAGTGTGGTCCGAGAGAAGGGATCTTGCCGCTTCCAAGATGTACGACGCGTACCAGACGGCCCGAGCGTACATCGGATCGGCCCCACAATTCCCCGCGCCGCGTGGTATACAGTGCGGGCTTGCCCACTTTTGAGAAATTTTTTTTGAACGGTCTATGACGATCTTGAGTATATATTGATAATAAATTAGAACTTTTGGGCACCACGACGGCTATGAAGGGAACGTTAGACAGCGTTGCAACGTTTCCACCTCAACGCTGCATGTATTATACATGGTTTCACCTAAAGTCGAAGCGTATACTAGCCGTCGCCACGAACCAATGGGACCCGTCAAGCAAAGCCAAAAGCGCAGCGTCATGGTGTTCGTCATCTTTTTCTTTATGTTATATCATCGGATAAACCAATTGAGTGTAGTGAATGCCCCGTGAATTGCTATGTTATTATGTGCGTCTGTGGTTGTAGGTGTTTGAGCCTTCGATTGCGCGCCCCGCGCCCCTCACTTATTGAAAATAAGTATAAAACGTAATTTCATGGACAAATCTTCCGTATGTTTGTTCATCATATGAAACCAATCACAGCATCCAACTCATGTTGTGCGCCTGTGAGGAGTCCAGCTATAGAAAGGACCAGAATGAAGACTGACCTGAACACAAAAAGGGATCGCCAGATGAACTTGAAACTTATGTTTCGGCCACGGTATTTTGCAGTAGGCGGCAGGATATGGAAGCTCTCATGTTTCATAAGAGGACGATCTCTTTAGGATATAGTGAAGGGCTTCTCGGTGTAAAATGGCATCAGCCAACAAAACACGGTTACTGTTTTGTGTATGCACGTACACGCGCTTGTTTTTTTTGTATGTTTTGTTCTTTTTTGCGTAATATTCTCTGTATTTTCATACCTTTCTCTCTTTCCAATATCGTTGCCTATATTGTCTTATCTTATTTTTGTTTCTTTCGCAGATGTTGTGAAACGGCAGTAAACATGCTGCTGTAGCGTGCAGTCATTAATAGGCGGAATGCTTCTTTCAGGAGCACATACAACGTGAGTGGACCTGTAGGACCAGAAAACCGCGTGGTGTTGACCCGGAAAATAGGGCTGTATTTTTTTATGCACCAACATAACTCTATTACGTCTTGTCGCGGTGGTGGCGCTTCGGGCGCACTTCTGGTCTGGCGTGTGGGCGGAAGTCGCCACACGGGCGTGGCATCGCTGTGTTGTTTTAAAAGAAACCAGATTAAAACTTGCCTTCTGGTCAAAGCGCCGCGACTGGGGCTGCACTAAAAAAGCCGGGAAATGTGTGAAGATCAGTTTTCACGTGCTTTCTGCTTTTCTGGTTCGCCCGAGAACGTGAATGGGTGCCGTGGAAAGGAAAAACCGGACGCCGTCGGACCACGATTGCTTGCCCTCGAAGAACTTTGGGTTGAATTCACGGAGACTTGTGGTCGTCAGATTTAATTTTGTTTTTTGTTCCAAAATGAACGTTGGAATAACGACAAGTTGTCCGTACCACCCGCGGACTACGTTCATTGCGTCTTCACGTTCAAACGGCCGTGTTACCGTTCAAATTGTCGTCTGCACTTTCATAGACGTCTGCTTTTTCAAACTCTCGTCTGCACGTTCAAACGACAACGGCCCAGAGACCAACACGCTGACGCAGTATTACGATAAGAACTGCAGGCCTCTAAAGGCTTCAAAATTTGAAGAATGTTTTGGGTTAAGTAGGCTGGATGCAAACAGTGGGTACAAGGGTACGTTTATCATTGTTACCAGTGGCTATCACCGACATGTTATGCCTGATTCACATGGCCCGATTCTACTCGCGTTTTTCAGTATCGACGTCGACCATCGCAACTACCGTCCAAGATTCTTTTGTAGCCCGAGCGACGTCACGACTGAAAATGACGAGCAGAAGAATCTCATCACCTGAATCAGACTTTAGCGTCCCTCCTGCGACGTCCACGCGGAACGAATCGCCGCACGTCACATTATTCACGCGAAGTTTTGCGGTCTAACGAGCCCTGTCAATTTCGCTGAATTTCACTATATATAGCATTCGAACATTGTTAGGAGGACGTATAGAATTAACAATTCCGACGAGAGAAAGATCACGGGGACTCACACCGCGACGCCGACGACATCGCGTTCCAATAGTTTGTATAATCATGGGCGACGTCGCGCGTCTTTCCCCCACACCATCGCGCATGCGCGCCGGTACGTGGCTTGCCACTAGGGGCGCTCCGGTTTGTGTTTTAAACAGGCCCGCCCGTGTTTGGTCCAAACCGCACCGCGCGTGTGCAGAAACCACATTGGCATGAGATGAAGCTTTTGCGCATGCGCAGTGCCGACAGCAGCGCCACCACGGCGGTGTGACGTCAGAGCCGCCATTGCTGGCCTTTCCTATACCAAGATGCCGACCCGCTGAGCGTCCACACAGGCCTTTGCCGTGGGGGCATGGTAGAATCTAAAATGACAATAACAATGATCGAGTGAAGTTAACGAAATTAGACGAAACAAAAACTAAGGTCGCTCATGGCGGCGCCCTTGTAAGAACATTAGGCTGGTCTTGCCCGCACTAAGAGATGGTGAATGTCCTGCGAATTAAAGAACAGTATTTTTGTTTTATTTTGCATTCTACGCATGCTTTAACGCCGAATACGTTGTTGTTTTTTTCGCTAGTTAATAAACTATATTCTATTCCGTTGTATTTATTAGCACGGATAGACGTAATTCACGGACACATCAAATGTCGACGACAGACGTGACGTAACGTACGGAGCGTACATTCTCTTTTCGCTAAATTTAGCGGAGAAATTTACTACGTCATGTGACGTGACCACGTGACGTGAAGTGAGGGCGTCACATGACACGTGTTAACGCATTCGACATTCGCAGAAGTTTGACAGGAGCAAAAACATTTTTTTGTGTGTGTTTCTGCTTTCACTGTAAATTATAACGCAGTCCCGCGACCCAGAGAACATTTGTGAAACACCATCATACAGCCGGCATCGGCATCTCTATCTGAATTTTGTAGCGTGAGCTACACTGGCCGAGGTTGAGCAGTTTCGCGTGGCTCTCATAATGAGCCGTGCTCCGTGCTGCGCAAGCGCGAGGAGCAGTGACGTCACACGGCGCACAGCTGGCGGGGCGGAGCCGCCGTCGCCGCGGGCTCCGCCACCACCGCGCGCGCCTCGCCGGTCTGCGCAAGCGCGAGGAGCAGTGACGTCACACGGCGCACAGCTGGCGTGCCGGAGCAAGGAGCCGCCACCGCCGCGGGCTCCGCGCCACCGCGCGCGCCTCGCCGGTCTTCGCATTCGAGACGTCATAGCCGCGGCAGACGCACTGGCGCCGCCGCGTCCCCAGCTGTCCGCCTCCGTTGCGCAGTAGCCAAGTCTGACGCTGCACCGGAGCTGCTTGATAGCGCCTCTCATTTTGTGCGCATAAGCTCACGCTACGTATATCCTGGCATAGCCGAGCTAAGCCACCGCAATTTATTTTGAAAGATTTAAGTTTCACTCTACCTATTCTCAGACTTTCTATCGTCGCGTACGTGCCGTGCTCCTTAGCACCGCCACTCGCTTTGCCAAATATGAATCCATTGCCGTCTACTAAATAATTATTCACTGCAACTGCTGGAATATGTCCTCTCCGAGCAGGGTTGTGACCGGGGAGTCAAAATGCCGCCACGTGTTGGACCGGTATATAGGTGCAGAAATACCACAAAAAGTGCCGAAAACGGACAATCTCGTGGCAACGCTAAAGGGCCTCTCCGGCCTAAAATGAGGGCCGTTAGTTTCACATAAAAACCTTGTGGCAGGTACCACAACCTTCTCGCGAAAGCGTCCACAAAATTTCAACTAGCGATTTGAAAAAAAAAAGCACAAGAATATAAAACGTTTTTGGAAGTTTCCGTGGAGCAATTCACTCGATAAACGAGCCGTGACGTAACAGGATCAGGATGCAGTCTCCTTAGGGCGCTCCATCCGCCGCCCACCTCTCTCGCCTTCCCGCCTGTTGGCGTGACGGCGGGGCGCGATGAGGCTTCTGAGAGCGGCCCGATGTTGGTAAGGAGGGGAACCGCATAAGGCGTGACGTCACGATTAGTGAACATAGTATCCTGTTACGTCACGGGTTTCGTCGAGTGACGAAACGAACATTTGTGTATCGAAATCTGTGCTTCTTGAATTCATTTCCTGATGAAACCTTAGCTATTTTGGCGTGATAACTTGGCAGCGTAATTGACGGTACGTAAAATTGCGCGAGGCGTGAAGACCTACGGTCGCTATTTTTAGGCTCGACACGCCCTTCATATTTGGGGAGCACTGCAGCTTCGTGGGCATCATCGAGCCTGTACGCATCTGACAGATCTCTTGAAGGCAACTGTTATGTGGCAGATCAAAACAGGTAAGGAACACACATTTTTTAATGCGAAAGCATTAAATGTCTCATGGAGTGAAGCCGGCAAAGAACGGCACATAAATTCCTATTGGCTGAGCGTAACGGCACCTAAATTCCCATTGGCTGCGACGCGTCTTATCAGATGCTTCGACACGGAAGCCGACGGGGCGGCCCCAGGTCAAAGCGGGTCGACGCGCTTCAGAAATAAAACACAAAGAAAAGCACAGCAACGCAGATGCATCGTCACAGAAGCCGTGGAGCCGGCGGAGCTCGCCGCGCCTGCGCAGTGTGGCAGCGTGATGTCACCGCCGAAGCGCCGTGTGAAAAAGCAAGACATGGCGTGATGCTCGTAGGAATGCGCTTCGTGTATGAATGCTTTCGCATTCCTACAGATAAGCAGTCTTGTTTGTCTCTGCCAATTTTTTTTGTCTTATGAGGTTGTGGAGAGATGTTCTGATTGTTAAAACAAAACAACAACAACAGCAACAAAATGTAGCCATTGTGCCTGCCTGATTTTTTTTCTTTTTCATTTCAGGACCCAGTTTGTAAATTGGGCCGCAGCCCGAACTCCAAACTGACAGGCGTCATGCTACCGTGCTCGCCGCCAACACACAAAAAACACAAACAAGGGTGGCGCTGAAATGTCAAACAGCGAAGCGCGAACAACAACGAGCCACGGACAAATACAACCGAAAGACGACCCATCCACATCCCGTATATACCACACACTCTCTCCCCGTTGTTTCGCTCACGAGCGCCCGGCTGTATTTTAAACAGCTTCCACGCGGTGAAGAGGAGGCCGCATTTGTTTTCGCGCTTCTTCGAAGCGAAGAATTCGTCCCGTTTCCCAACACGAACATGCAAATGAGGAGCCAGAGACGAACCGCGGTTGGAAATAAACGCAGGAGCTCGCGAATTCCGCGAAAAACCTCGTAGCAATCACCCTCTGAAAAACAAAATTCAAACGTGCTCTCAAAAATAAAAAATAAAATAAAAGTTAAATGCAAGAAAAAGAAAAACAAATGCCGGAGCAGGAAACATTTGAAATCTTCAGCACTGGTACACATAAACACTTTGTGGAACTGCATAGTAAGCGAAACATAAGAAGAAAAAAAAACCGCTAGTCTAAGTTCAAAATATAAGGCAAAAAAAAAAAATAGCATGGAGCGCCACACGCACAAACAGATCTGGATTTATGCGAAACTCTTTACAAGCATGCCGCGCGCCTAGATTTGAGAGTGTTTCCAACTGGTCGATCGAGATCACGTGGTTTTTGGACCGCGTTCGCAAGATGAGCTGCGAGGAGGTTACACAAGCGGCGTTCGTTTCCAAGCGTCTTCTCGGCGCCTCCCAAACGAGAAGGCCTTACTGCTGAAGTTTCCTGCGTCACCGAAAAGAGGCCACGGCAGGGCACACACAGATTCGAAACCAACGCCGCGTCCGCGTTTTCGGTCGGAACTCGCGTTTCATCAGTAAGAACACGAGTCGCCCCCACCGCCGACGCCGCAACCGTGTCTAATCTGCGCTCTACGGTGGCCTCTTTTAGTGACGCAGGAGACTTCGGCATGTAGGCCTTCTCATCTACGAGTTGTTGTTGCTTTCCGCCTGCTCTCCTTCTTGGCACGTGACAACGCAGCGCACGCGCACTTGCGACCGGGAGGCGGCCGCCATTTAAATTGCAAATGTTCTCCGCGATCGCTCCTCCTCTCTTAAATCTAGGCTCTTTGTACGGGCTTGCATCCGCCAGCGGCGCATCGTTTATGCAGCCGTCGCAATGTTGTAACTGTCTGAGCTTTTAGAATTGCGAGAGTATACAGGGGGTTCGCCAGCGTCTTGGTTTTATGTCGGAAGACTGGTATGGAAAGGAGGTGGAGGGCAAAAACAAGCTCGCGGTCGCGCGTGAACTTAGGAGGTCGCATGACTTTGCACGTATTGTAATAAAATTAACGAGCGCGTTCGAGCTTCACAGACGTTTGAAATAACAGGAAGCCGCACGTATTGAAAACACGAACGGTTTATGTGCGCGGAGTGTAAACACTGCCACGTGCGTAAAAAAAGACGCGCACGGAACGACGAGGTAGCATGCAAGACACGAGTTCGAACACACGGATTTGCGTGCAGACATGCGCACTTGAAACTTCACACTAAACGCACGCGCACGCGCAATCGTGGGGCGAAGAACGAGCAAGACACACGCATGCGTACAAACAAGCGCACGAACAGACAGGCAAACACAGACACGCAATCGCTTACACAACATCATGCACGTACTTATAGCAAGCGGACAAGCCCGTGAAAAAACACTGTCACGTATTGACACTCGCACACGCGAGCGGGCAAACATGAACGAACAACGCACACAAACAGACAGACAGACGCAGTCCTATACGCACACATCGTTCGCGGTCACAAACAAATACAGATAGGTCGTCGCGCGCACGCGCACAATCACATACATACACGACACATGGACAGGTCACGCTGCTTATATACATCATATACAAAAAGTACAGTCCGCACTAACACCGACTGAGGCGCGCTTCTGTGCTCGACGGTGCTGTCCAATTGGTCGCACAAAAACTGTCCCCAACGACGTTGGAAGCAAACGGAATGTGCGAAGCAAAAAACATGTTTCCAGCGTGTTTGGCTCGTGTCCGCGGACACGTCTGCCGTCGTGCCTGTAGCGAACATTCTGTCTTATATGCATGATATATATAAAGCGGCGGAACTGCGCGGTTAAAAAAAACAAAAAAAACGAGTCCATACCCGAATTACACAAGGACGGAAACACCGGAACGCGCACGCAAACAACAAACCGAACGGTGCACTCACATACCGACATGCATACGTACGCAGAAACATACAGACAACGTACAAATCTCCATAGAACGACGCGAAGAAAAAGGCAAAAAAAAGAAAGATCTTCAATTTGTTCCTAAACAAAAGTCTACCAACGCAGAAAAACAGAAAGAGAAAAGATATAGACGCCTATACTTCGCTACGCAGGTCTGTATATATATGTTTTTGTTCGTTTCGGTATCCATCGGAAAATCCGCGCTCCGAAGAGTCGAGAGAGAGAGAGAGAGAGAGGGGGGGGGGGGGACGGTGAAAGCTCACTTGTCTCGTTCGGATGGCGGCGGGACTGCTGCAGAGTGCGCATACGCTTTGCGCCGGCGGGGAGCCAACGCGAGAGTTAAATTCGTTTGCATATCATCTCCACGCCCGACGCGCACTCGCGGGAGAACCCCGAGCTTTCGCTAAAAAAGTCGCCGCCACGCGGCGCGATTGCCCTCCAGTCGATCTCGAGATTCGAAAATCGACGACCGTAGCGACCAGTTTTGGTGTCTAGTGTTGGCGGTAAATTTGCTTTTGCTCGTAACGTTGCATTGCCTGTATGCCGACGAACCTGGTTACATTACGATTAACGTAGAGCACGCCCAACCCAAAAAGGTAACTTAATAAAAGGGGAAAAAATAAAAAAAACGAGATACGAAAACGTTACAAGCACCAAGATCCCGCTGAATTTAGCGGGATATATATCAGGCCATTCCCATCGTCCGAAATCATCGACCCGGAGCGCGACGCGGCCAACACGAGCCCTCGCGGCTCACTCCCATTGGCTGGCGTAAGCGATGGCGTGACGATTGGGATCACCAATGGCGTCACTCGTGCGAAGTCGCGGTATGAGTTCCGTTACGTAAACGATTGCGACGAGATTTACCAACCTAGAAAGATATTCTACGTATTAAAAACGAATAAACTAGCATACAAACATAGTGCTGCAGCAACGTTTTTTTCTGTTTTTTTTAGCAGGGTATAGGAGTATTTAGTTTCTACATTTCTCTCCAACGAATTAGACGAGTGCGAAAACGACAACATTTCGGATGTTATGGTGTTCCCCAAAAGCCAAGATAGAAATATTCACATCCAAAATCTGCTAACTGATACACTGATACCGTGTACCTTTGACAGATTGGTAATAGAAAACGGGAAATGAAAATTCTTGCCACTCGGTACTAACGAACCGGGCTAAGTTGGAGTGGAATTGTGCCACCGTACTTTTGACCGCGCTGTTCGGTACTATTCTCGCCGACCATGGATGAGACCGGCAAGGCGTCTGTTTCGGACCTCGCGCCGGAGACACGTTGTCGAAGGCTCGAGGTTTGCGAGCCTCCGAAGCGTTAACGAAGGTAGGAAGCTATGGCACTAGACGCGAGACAACAGACGGACCCGCCTGCCGTTATCATCCTGCAGGTGAGTGGCTATACAGGACGCTTTACGAACCAAATCCTGTATCACCATCTACTTCTTCCTCGGGGTATACCTCTCCGACCTATGAAGTGTTCAATGCGAGAATAATAGTTGCTTCCTGTGTCACAAACATGCCAAATAAATAATGAAACAAGACTCAACACACAGGCGCAGTTGGTAATACATTAATCTAAACTATAAAAAAAGAAAAAGAAACGGAGACCAAATACTTATGGAAGAGAAACTAAAACAACGCTTCAAGCACACTGATAGTCTATTGTCCGAAGAGTCTCTTTTCTACTGTGAGAAAAGTACTTTCTATAAGCAATTAAAAAAGTAAGGAGAAAGTAACGTTGGCTAATTTATACTGTTGACAGCAATTGCGGCAGCGCATTGCTTTTATTTCCAGGTACCACAACAAGGTATTAAAAAGAAAAAGAATTTCGCCTCGATCGTTTTTTTTAGACTATTTTGAAAATCGCCTCCTGCTCGCTGCCATCTTTGACTACTGGTTTGTGGAACGCATTATGAACATGCTCAGTGACTCTCTCCTGTGGAACATCGCGGACGCCATGCGCGCGCACATAGCTCAGTGACTCCGCATTTTTTTCGGTCTGGGTGAAAATCGCTGCAAAGATGAACACAACAAGACCCAATCATTCCTGTTCTATACTGATACACTATGTGTATCGATAGTTTCTCTACTCTTGTCTAGACTCTAGACTTCTCTATACGTCGCTAGACTTCAGCATGACTTAATAAGTTCCTGTTCCATCCAAGAGACTATGTGTGAATCAAGTTTCTCTAGACATCTAGACTGCAATGAGACGTAATAGTTTCTTTTCCGTCCAAAACACTGTTTCTTATAGACTTTTCTAGACTTCTCGAAACCTAGCTTAACTACTCTATTGACTTCAGCAAGCCCTAACAGGTCCTGTTTCATCTGACACACTATACGTGCACAATATTTCTGTAGACTTCTCAAGACCTCTCTACACCTCACCATGCTTTCAGCAAGACCTAACAGCTCCCGTTCTATCTGATACACTACGTGTATATAGAGTTTCTCTGTACTTCTCTAGACTTCTCGAGACATCTTTAGACCACTCCAGACTTCAAGAAGACCTAATAGTTCCCTTCCATTTGATACACCGGAAGTGTATCAAATATCTGCTAAACTTTTATAGACCTCAGCTAGGGTTCAGCAAGACCTAATAGTTCCTGTTCCATGCGATACACTATACGTATATCAAATTTCTCCAGACTCTAAGTATCTCTAGACTTCAACAAGACCTAACAGTTAGTGTTCCATCTCATACACTATTTGCGCATCGAGTTTTCTAGGCACCTCTAGATATATATAGAGCCTAGACTTCTCTGGACTTCAACGAGACCTAGCAGTTTCTGTTCCATCCCATAACTATTTGGGCATCGAGTTTTTCTAGGCACCTATAGAGAACTACGAGGGGCGTTCATAAAGTTCGTATTATCGGCACATAAAATTTAAAAAAGCGGAACAAAAGAGGCATCAACATGAGTGCTCGTCCCTCTAGTTTTTCCGCACAGTGTACACATCGCGTGCTATATTGGCGCGGAACGCGGCTAAGGAGTCGAAACCAAAAAGGCACCACCCGTTGGTGCCAAGCACATGCAGTGATCCATTTTTGTTCATTTGAGGGAAGCAATGCCAGGGATATTCATTAAAATCTGGGAGCATTGTTCTGGCACAACGCCTAAGTTTATGAAACCATGGTTAAATGGCGTTCACGCTTCCAGTGTAGCCAAACAAGAGGAAAGCATTTCAAGGACGACGGCCAAGTGGTTGCTGATGTGGTGCGATTCCCGAACACTCAAAACTAGGAGTTCTAAAACAATGGCCTCGGAATGTGGTCCATCGCTTGCAAAAGTGGATAACGCTTGGTGGCGAACATGTAGAGAACGTCTCAACTCCTATTAAAGTTTGATTGATCAATCTCTATTCCTTCAGTGACAATGATACGAACTTTATGAACGCCCCTCGTATGTAGTCTAAACTTCTCCGGACTTTCCTAGACTTCTTTAGAAACCCCAGAATTTTGTTCACACCGCGAATGTCAATGCCCAGGACCAGGAACCACCGTCCAGACCGCCTAATCCGTATCGAATCGCTCCCGCTCGCTTTATGCCGCTGTTAACACTCTGCGGTTCGCGATGAACCGCGCGGCACGTGCTCGAAGCGCGTGCATCTACTTAAGCCCCGGATTAGCGTAATCCTCCCCGGTTAATCTCTTCGATGAACGGGATTCCCCGCTCCCATCGTCCAGGTCTGCTCGTCTCAGATTTCCCCCGGGTATAAGGACCGAGCGGACAGCTGTTGTCCCGAAATAATTACCCGCGGTAGCTTCCGGTCGTCGTCCTTCCGACACCGGAGCTCTCCCGGCCGTTCGCCTCTCTTTTGGGTGAAATACTTTACATAGCGGCGAAAAAAAAAGAAAAAAGAACAGACTTCTTGTCACGCATATCGCACATGGTAGCACGCGTATAGTTTCGAGATACCCTTTGGAATAAAAAAACTACACGAGCGTGATCACCTTGACAAATCCGGAGAGCACAGAATGCGTTGGGAATGAGTGGGCTCATGCTACGTCTGTACGGGACGTTAGGTGACATGACTGTGACGTTGTACGACGTCATGGTGTAACTTGATGTCACGGTGTCACATGATATCATGACGTCACGTCAGTGAACGTGACATCATAGTGCCCCATGACGTCATAATGCAAACTAACACCATGACATCATATATAGCTCGGTAAAGTGGCATCGTGATGTCACAGAGTCATGTCACGGGACGGTTCTTCGTAAAGGTTCTTGGTGACGGTTTTCTCACAAAATTCTACCTATAGAACACAAGGCGTGTTTTAAAAAAATCACGGTTCCTTGCCGTGTCCGGCGAATTAACTGCGGCGACATCCTGGCGCCTCGCACTCTGCTGCAAACTCCTCTGCTGACACACAGTCACACTGCAGCGCTAACCACGACGTCATCTGACGTCAAAAGCTTACGTGACTTAACGGTGTCACGTGCCGTGACATCACGATAACACGTCGTGGCGTCATGCGAAGGCACATGACGCCGTAGCGTTGAACGATAAAGTTCTCCCCTTAAATATGGTGGAGAAATTTTCCACAGATGATTCGTTTAATGGTCAAATATCACCTCTGCAATGTGTCAGTTAACTATTCATAAGTGCAATATCCTGGTTACACAGACAACCGCAGTGAAGTGTGACTGAGGTCAAACTTAGTTGCGGTTAGGGGTGCCCGTGTAACAAGCCAGCAGTGTTGTATGCGTTACAGAAAAAAGTATCGAATACGTTACTACTTGCGAGTCAAAAGGAACGCGTTATCGACCTACGTTACTTCAAAATAAAAGTAACGGGCTACCATTACCATTAACCGCAGTTAAGTCGGACCTCGCAAAGGTGTAACTAGGGTATAGGACAGAAAAAAAAAACGGTTTCTGAGTATTCAGTCACCAAACGTTTAAACTGCGAGTGAAACGAACTGCCGTGGCTTGCTCGTCGGACAGCGAAGAAAGGCCGCCTCCCGTGGCGTGACCTGCAGCAGGCTCGATATTTCGCCCCCTTTTATGTCGCTTCTATTTACTATTCACCCCGGCGGCAATCATGCGTGCAATCCTTTGGCAGGAGGAGGGACCCTCTCCCCTCCTCTCGCTGTCCGAGCTACGATTCGGCGACTCCTCCCCTTTGTGTATAGAAATAAAAGTGCGCGTCTTTAGAGATGCGATTACCGCTTTGTGTGAAACCGCCCGGCGCTTATTGTGACAAGCGGCCTGTCGGTATACAATTCAGCCGACGAAGAAAAAAAAAGTAAATAAAAGGAAGAGAAATACAAAAAAAAAGATACTATTCTTTTTTTTTTGGCTGGATATTTTGTTGAAGCATCGACGGGTTTTTAGTCAACAGTTATAACCTGTAAGCAGGGTGGCACGGTTTTGCGTAAAACTCGATTTCTCACAAAATTCTAGAATCCCGTCTGAATCTGCATAGAGTGGTCAACCAGAAATTATTAAAAACAATCAGTTTGGATACCGTACAAAATTCATATCAGAAAAAAAAAGAAAAGGAAAGTACGAAATAAAATAATAGGCAAGAAAAAAAAAACATAACTGAGAAAGAAATAAAGGTATTATTTTCAAATATTATTTGTATTATTTATGATGTCAATATTGATATTTTCGTTATGAAACGAAATATTGTAGTGGTAACGTTGTCAGGCATTTACTTGTAATTTTACCTCGAAGTTTGAACGAGTTGAACTCACACTAAAACTTTCTCGATTGTTCCGGTAAATTCCAATTTTCTACCTTAAATACAAAAAAAAAGTGACAAGCTTTTCTTTTTTTGTTTTTTGCATTTTTAAAATTAAAGGGGTACTCGGAAGATTTTTCTAGCTGCCCCAACTAACTATATTTTCTAAATCCCCGGCGTTTACCCTTACCGGTATGCTATTTAGTATCGCGAAAATCACAATAGTTATAGTGAAATCGGCAAGTGAAAATGTTTCAAAAACCAACGTTCAAATATACCCGCACTTTTCAGTGCCGTGACGTCAGTGGCAGGCAGGCTTGCCAGTCGAGCAAGCAGTCTAAAAAATAGACTCTACCAAGCATTTGTTCCGTGCTGGTGCGCTGGTACTAGAGCCAAGCTTCCAAGAGGCATTCATTTGAATGCTTTGGAAGTGACGCCTTACTGCCTTCCGCTGTGCGTCCATTTTTTCGTTGTTGCCAGTAGAGACTTTCAGTTTGAAAAACTCGGTGAGGGCCAAAAATTGTAAATTAAACAACTTCGCAAAAAATATTTTTTATCCTAATATTTGGGACGGTGTGTGAACCATGTTCGTTGGCGTGTTTAGCAAATTTTCAGGCAAATCGTGGACCATGAAGAAATTTCGAGCTCTCCCAATTATCTTTGAGTTAGGTTTAACATATTGAGACAGATATAATGTTTCTAATGTTAACTTGGGTCTTGACAACATAACTGCTGAAGCTTTGACCCATGACCCAAACCGTTCTAAAATGAATTGTATTTTTGTCTTTCGAAAATCACTACAAATTAACTTCTATTTTTTATGGAGAGCGTTCATCTCATTAACGACAATTAATCTTTATCGCCAATAAAATTAGGGTTGCTCGATGGCTCTTCTTAAAAAGCTTTAAAATTATTCTTCTGGCACAATCACAAACGCGCTGGCATGCTATGGCAACACAGATCTGCCTAACTAGTAGTCACGGGTGCCAAGCTCAGGATACAGAAAATCTATCTAAACATTTTCTTATCTTACTCTGCGATAATCCTGCCATCGTGCAAAGTGGCTAGGTAAAGGAACCTCTATTCGACTGAACGTGTCAAAAAATGTTTTTGAGTCTTTTTGGTGTTGAAACCAACGATAACGAAAAATTCGGAGTCCAGAAAGGTGTTTTGGAGGGTTGTTACCTTCTGTGATATGCATATGCTGCCATTTTGCGTGCACCCTTCCTGGCAAAAGCTCTACACTGTTGATAAAACAGTCCTTTAAAAGTAGAAAACAATTGGGACATCTCTAATGAAACTAAAATGGAAAGCCCCGAAAAAGATTACTTTCGATTTCCCACCTTTCACCGACAGTTGTTTTATTTTTTTCTAGATTGCGTGTTTTGTATTTTTGTTCAACTTTTTTTACCAGTTCAGTAGCGAGAATACGACTCTTTCGGTTGTGACTTTTATCGCTTTCTTAATCAGCTGCATAATGATTTTCAATGCGAAAATTCCACCCAATGATTTCAAGAGAAATGATAATCGGACACGAACGAAGTTAGCCGGCAATCACGGACTAGAGGTTTTCGACGGAATTGTATTTTTAATGAGCTTTAATGGTCATCACACTAAACAAAATCACTTGAAGAAAATAAAATAAATCTAAACCTGCATCGGAAAGCACGAAAAGCAAAGCAAGAACGTAATTGTATCTTTTGGTAATTTTTTATAGCTGCTATTTAGTCATTCAATTAATATTGAGTCGTGTTTCCAGAAATTCTGACATTGCTCGTAAATTAATGTCTGGCACTTTAGACTTATAACATAATCGACACAATTAAGTGGTATCCTTTAGAAAAACATTTAGACCGCGTCAGTGGTCTAAATGTTTTCCTTCAGAAAGAGCTAATTATTTAGTCATACTGACAACAAAAAATGCGTATTCTAATTCGATGCAATTGTATTTTTAATGAGCAGTTGGTCATCACACAAAACAAAATCACTTGAAAAAAATAATCTAAACCTGCATCGGAAAGCACGTAAAGCAAGACAAGAACGTAATTGCATTTTTAGTATTTTTTATAGCCGGTGTTTAACTATTTTATTCATATTGATCGTGTTCCCAGAAATTCTTACATTGCTGATAAATAAATATATGTCACTTTAGACGCGTCAGTGGTGTAAATGTTTTCCTTCAGAAAGAGCTAATTATTTTATCACACTTACAAGAAAAAAAAAAGCCTTTTCCAATTTACGCGCGAAATACCTAAATTATCTTACTTTTTCTAGTAATTCTACAGAAGGAGAAATTACAAAATGCATATAGTACGTACTATAAACATACCACACAAAAAATAAAGCAAAAAACCTTTTTTTTTAAATAATAAATAAAACCGAGAGATACTGGCCGGAAACGCACAAGGGTACAAACTGGTTTCAACTTTCAATTCCAAAGTAAATTCGAATCCTCCCTCCCCCCCCCCCCCTCCTCGCCCCCTCTCCTTGTCCCGCCACTTTCACGGTGGTAGCGCACGTTTCTGAAAACCCAAATTACCCGGCGGAGAAAAACACAATCTACCCGTCGCATTTGCTTCAGGCTTTAGTAGCCACTAACCTCGCATCACCATTCTCCATTTAACAACAAAAAAAAAAAATCCCAATAAAGTAGTTAAAGCGAGCAGTACAGTAAAATGGCCAGTTTCTCCACGCGGAAGCACTCGCATAAACACGAGAACATGCGCAGAAAAAGTCGGGAAAATAGGGACGCATTTTCCGCTTCGTAAATTGGTTTAAAATAGGGGGGTGGGGGTTGGGGGGGGGGGGGCGGTGTGAAGAAAGCGAGCAGAAATACTAGTAGAGCAACTCACTCAGCGCGCGACCCACCTGAGAGACTGCGTTTGCCGCCAGGGGGAGCAAGGGGGAGTCAGCTCTCCCTCCGGTTCTCCCCTCACCTCGGCTAACAAGCCCCGCGGCGGCGCTGCGATCGCCAAGTTACGCAGTCGTCTGCTTTCCGGAGACTCAATCGGGCCAATCAGAAGATCGCGTTGCCAACCAATTACGCGACTGTAATGGCGTCCCCAAATCGATTTTCGTCTGTACTCCGTTGTGTCGGGCTCCCCCTTTTAGCTGCTTGTTTTTCTTTTCTTTCTTTTATTGTTTTGGCGCTTCTTTTAATTCTTTTTATGTATTTGATACGGTAACGTAGTCACGGGATGGGGGAGATGATGGTACAAAGTAATCAAACAATGGAACCAAATATAACAAGCAAATGTTCCGGGGTTGACAACATAAGAGCCACTTCGTTCTAATGCAAAATGCTCACGGCGCGCGCTTGACGGTTAGTTTAACGAGATTGCGATTTGATGAACACAGAAATGCCCCGCCGTATTCATCGAGGAAATGGGATTTTGGGCTTTGTAACAGGAACCGAACTCTTTTGCGAACGAAGATTGACGAGAACTTGAACGGTGAAAGTTGTTTAGAAAGGATCGGGATACAAATTTCATTTTCAAGTACGTAAGCGCAAGAGGCAAAACAAACGACCCAAAAAAAGTGTCTGAAAAAAAAATATGAAAATTGTAACGAGATACACCCGCATCAAATCGTATGTCGCGATACCATGAA
This sequence comes from Ixodes ricinus, assembly GCA_037355805.1. Classification (NCBI taxonomy): domain Eukaryota; kingdom Metazoa; phylum Arthropoda; class Arachnida; order Ixodida; family Ixodidae; genus Ixodes; species Ixodes ricinus. The sequence continues at coordinate 37,732 of JAZHYW010055158.1, read as the reverse complement.
TACGCCCGAAAATGTATTTCAATTCTGAGATACAAAATACAACTTAAAAATTGTATCGCGAGGCATAAATATGAATACAAAATATATTTATAAAATACTATCGCGATACATTTGCATCGCGATATTGCCCAATCCTGATGTTTCGTGCCAAATTCAGAATTAAACCAAGCATATTTTGCTGACTGAAAACCTTGCAACTGTATTTGTAAATTTTACGACCCACCCTGACCTTTCAGCGACGTGGTCGCCATCTATCTGATTTAAAGCAAAGTATACAATGAGGGGCTCACGGCGCAGGCGTGATGGCATGAGCGAGCTGCAGCTCTCCACCAAAAGCATGGCAATTCCCTTTGGTATGAATTAATGTAGTGCTTGTCAAACTGGTGGATATCTATAAGGATATAAACAGAAGACCAAGTTGTTCCCGCTATGATTATGGCCATATTTTATGGTATCAAACCAAACTGCATTGCATTTGAGGCCATAACCACGCAGTAGACTACAAAATTATCATACAGCGGCACCACCGATAACTTAGAGTTGCGAATAGCTACTCACCTGGTAAAAGCTGCGAGCGCGCTGACTTTCCGAAACCCCATGACGCTTTATGGTTAATTCTGATGGTCGTCTTGGAACACACCGTGGACTGCACTTTTCAGGGGCAAGCGCTCTTCAATAATTAATCTGGATCGACATTCGTTGTCATTGCCTAGAAAGTACTAGAAGAATGAGAGTAGACTGTAATTAGGGTGAAAAGCCACTCTCATTACTGCATTGGAACCGCTCAAAACAGATGCGCCTGTTTTATTCCCACTAAGCACCACTAGAGCGTAACTTCTATAAAGGTTACTTTATGATTGCCGCCCTTACCCTTGTGTCTTTCTCATCAGCACAAGGTTGGCATTCCACGTTTTATAACAACAACGTTTTATTCATATTTCGTTCCCCGTACGTAACATTACTGGGTCCGCCTTCCCGGATCCGTACCCACCCTCCTTCTAAATTACGTGAACTTTCTTTGTCCAAGGTCTCTTATCTAATGCCCACATTACCAATGGCAATAAAAGACCGGGCCCACACTACTGGACCAGATAGTTTCTATAAATAGCACTAATGTATTTGCAGCAGCTACCAGCCTCTTCCTCTCTAACCTCTCGAATTAGATTACAGTGTATTATTATTGTGCTATTGTTATGTTCCTTCTTTTTATTTATATATTATATGTATTTCCACTCTCTTGTGTAATACACTCTTGCGGGTCTCCAATTAAAATAAATTATAATGATGATGATGATAACAGACTCTCAACATTCTAAATCTGCCATTATGTTGCCGCGTGCATGATCGAGAAGATAGCTTCTCCGTTGATGTAGAAGATTCGCTTAAACTCTTACCCCGAGCATAAAAGATAAGGAGGCCAGAATGATGCCTAGTCAGTCTCGCCCTTAGCTCTTTCCCGAACATTCTAGAGTCGAATATTCGAGATGACGAGCACAGTAGATAAAGAGCCGAGCGCCGTATTGCCGATTCATTCGCTGATTCTCTCTCGCGATGGCCAGCTGTTACGCCGACGTACCGTCGCTTGCTGCTGCCGCCGTCGACGCTCGCTGCTGCTTTCTCGACGTGTGTTCTTCTTTTCGTTTCTGGCACAAGTTCGCCCCTATTAAATTTTTAGTTCATTCTGTTTTCTCCTGCCTCGTCGTCTGTCATTCGTGACAATATACCAATTATTTTGTTTGTCGAATATGCTTAGTATGTTTTGTATTATATTTCTATCTTTTTTTCTTTTTTTTGCTCTCCTTTTTGTAATATCTTCCGGTCTCGAGGGAATAGTATAAATAAACAAATAAATGACTAAATTCACAAATAAATACGTTTAGTTCTGGTCAGTGTGGATTCCTAGCGACTCTTGAAAAGGGTCTCCGTACTCTCCTCGCTACGTCGCTGTATGAACATAACGCACAAAAGCATCCAAAATAGTTAAACTCGTTTATCTCAGCCAAACACCGTGAGGCAGGTCTGCAGCAGCCAGCACCACCGTTCTCTGCAAATTCAAATAAAGAAATAAAAAAAAATAAAAAACTCGACTGCTAGACGAGACACATTACTGCAACTATATCGACTCGCGACGACATTTCTGTCCTTCTCGCAGAATCTCGCGAGAGAAGGACGGTCCTTCGGATCCCGAACCAATAGCGTGACGGCAAAATCAGACGCACGCGCTCGACCGGCACGCAACCTTTCCTGCCCGGTGACTTTCGTCGATCCGTATCGACTGCTGTCTTGCTATCAACATAGTTCCTTTGGCTTAAAAAAAAAATTCAAAGTGAACAGACCCAGTAAAGCGGTACTCGTAGACACTTCGATAATGTAGTGTTTGAAAATATTTGAAGTAGTAAATAAGTGGTAACTAAAGTAATTAAAACGAAATCAACGTGTGCCACTAATACGTAATACTATAATACATCGTACAATGGTCAGCCTGCATTGGCTCTCTGAGACGTGTTTCTTTCTTGGGTGAAAGTTCTGTTGCATTGGTTGTCTACAGAAACTGTTTACAGACATGTTCGAACATGTCTGCTCACATGAATGCGTGAGGCGTGTCCGAAAATAATTTTGATATCATGATGTATTCGGAGTCGGACTGAGACTAGACTCAAAATTTTTAATTCGATATTAAAGTGGAAAAAAAAATCCTTAGACTGGCTTCGTTTTTACGATAAATTACGGGATCGTAGCGCGTGTTAAAGCTGATTTCGACGATTTATTTATAGTTGTTTATATCCTGGTTGAACCCACGTGCAGAGGTGCCCCAAGAGACAGATATATATGGCAATCTCGAGCATCTCAAGTTTATCGGCAATGTGTGTTTGACGAAGCGCTTCATACGGTCTGCCTCGGGTATCTGGCCCGGCCGTGCGCGGGACTGCACACGGACAAACTCTTTTCGCTCGCTGGTTGATAGTATAAGGACACCTTTTGTCTCTCTTTCTCTCTCTTTCTATCTCTCTCACTGCTTTAGAGGACATTGACGGTCGCTGATCACTGAACTGGTGAGGTTGTTCGCCAACTCGAGCAGAGCCCTTGTCATATGATATGGATAGCTTCGACGATGATAAGCGCCTGCCGAAGCATCCGCATGTATCATCCGTTTAAAGGAGCTGTGTAACAATTTCAGTGCTTTGCTTAAATAATTTGGGAATTGGTGTCCCGACCTTTGTGAAGTAAAGCACAAAAAAAAACGCTTTTGCCTGCATGTCTTAGTTTTTATTTTAAAAATGGACAAAGATTGAGGTTTTCGGCACCTCTCAACTCCTTTACTACCTTCCGAGTCACGTGCGCTGTGACGTCAATGGGGGACGCGCGGGGTTCCGGTGAAGCTCTCTCTCTAGAGCCATCAGTGAGCAGCGAGAAGCCACCCGCTCGCGACCAAGTGACCACCTGCTTGCGCGGTGCGATCAACATAGCGAAAGGAGGAAAATCTCATCCGGGTCTGCCCCCCAGAGCCCTCCGGCTTATGGTGGCTGTCCGCGGTAGAAGACAGAGCTGACGGTTTTGTTGAGCTCGGATAGATGGCACCACTAAAACTCAGTGTAATTAAAGTTTTGTCGATTATACCAGGTTTTTGACGCATTCATATTTATGTTAGAATGACAAGATTTATAGAAAAAATACCTTTTATCGAGCAGGTATTTGCACAACTTCCTATATTTTTACAGAGTCCCCCATTGACGTCATGTCGCGTTGTTCTCACGGCCGCCGCTCGCGGCTGCAGGTCGGGAAATATTCTAATTTTTGCCTCGCGATTACGCGGCGGAATTGCAACATTTCGAAGGAAGGAGATGTGTTTTCTGTCCTTTGTGACAAGATAAACAATGTCAAAAGTAGAAGATCCCAATTCTTTCAACGTTAAAATCGTTGCACAGCTCCTTTAATAAGTAGAGCCGCAGCCGACGAGCAGGAGCCAGGGTTGGACAAAAATCTCTGAAAAAGTGTACTGAATATACAAATACAGAATACTTCGACAAAAAAGTAGTTAATTACAAGTCCAATTACACTTTTTAGAAAATTATTGAAATACAAGATACAAAACAATATTTTATGATCTTTATTTATTTATTTTATTCAGTCTATTTTATTCAATACACTTCAAAGCGTTTTGAAAGGCCCGGAAGCGATACACATATCATTGCAGAAAAAAAAAACATTAAGGAAGCATTAAATGCCCCTAACGTAATATACATATATAAAAATGTAATTGAACACTCAAGGAAAAGGACGACAGCCTCTGCATATATAAAAAAGTCACCAATATGTACCAAATGTCCCCTCTGAATTTGGAAGCGTGGCTGCCACCACCTAACGACGTGGTGGACAACCTTCGAGACAGCGAACGCAGCCGTTTCCGCTGTCTCGGCGAATCCGGTATCTCGGTGCGCCAGCGGCAGCCTCTCTAACGGAGTATAGCGCAATGGCGTGACAGCGTGCGCATAGCTTCTCTAGGACGCAGGCTGTGCCCGCCGCTAAGGGAGAATTGGCGCTATAGGCGCGCTGTCTAATGCAAATGAGCAGACTACAGAATACATTATCTTGGCAAAGTATTTAGGCAAGTACGTGTCGAAGGTTCGCTCGCATTTCTGGAGGAAGCCATGAGATGGCGAAGCGTGTCTAGGGGCATCTTAAGGCTTAATCACACGATGCATCTTTTCAACGCGCAACGGTATAACGAATTCGAGATTTCGCAAAATCGGCATGTTCGCAGCTAGGGTTCGACGCGCGAAACCTCTGGCACGTTGACTCGCGAGAATTTCGCCAAACCTTCTCATCTGCACCGGGAATATCAAGCGTTTCGAATCAAAATTATATGAAGTACGCACAGTGTGGAGATAAAGTTTGCTTTATTAATACAACTTGATAAACTTTGTGGGATTCGGATCACTCGGTTTACTAGGCCTGCCAAACCGAGGAAAGACCGCGAACGTCCCTGTTTCGTTATCGTAAATTAGACAGCAACACGCCCAACCATCTACATCTCCAAGTATCTCGAACATTTTTGCACCACTAAAAGATCAGTTATACCCAGTCATCATGTTTGCATGCAGTGCTAGCACTCGTCGCGACTGGAGGAAATCTGCACCTCGCCACCGACCGCGCCGAACCGTACCGCCCGTGTCGTCCATTCGCAGCGCTTTTCCGCCTGTCACTCGCCGCCATGTTTGTTTTCTCTTTTCGGCTCTGGCCACTTTGGCTCGGACACGGGATCGACCGAAAATCGGGCTCCTCCAAATGCTCTCTCCGCCTCGAAGGTCAGACGTCAAAGCGATGTCGAGCGGCCATTGGCAGCGTTCGCGTTTCTTCCTCGGGTGATTGACAGGCCTCGGTGAGGTTTCAGCAAAATATCGCTCCGGAAGCGAGGAGCGCGCGCAACCATTTTTTTTTTCTGAGGCGCGCCACTTTTTCTGTCGCGTCAACAGTTTCTCAAAAACCTATGTTTCGCGACACAAGATTCGTCAACAAGATGCATCGTGGTGATTGTGCATCTCGGGTCGATGAGAGTCACTCAAAAAACCGACCATATTCGCGCGCGCGCGCAGGACCGAGTGACGCGCGAATCGCGACGACGCCTGCGCAAGGATCCCTAATACGCCGACGATGTCTCTGCCGGGAGTTACGCGAAGCCCGAGCAGGTTTGTACCTCCTTGGCTGGCCAGGCTCATACCGTGAGTGCTGGTTTTCAGTACGTAGATTCCCGTGTTACGCATAACAACAATACCAATACGACATACTGTTGCTACAAAAGGAGTTTTTGTTATTTTCTTGGTTAGTGGGTTATGCGTGCTTTCTTAACTACCTGAAGGCTAGAAGTATTCTTCGTGGTAGTAGAGGTAGTGTTGAGAGGGCAAAGGAAGCTCGGAACATTTTGGCCACACCTTCTGTAGGGGGCGAGTTAGTTCCGAGTTAGAAAAGGGGTAGGGAAGTGGGACGGAAAGGAGGAAGCAGAGAAAGTGGTAGAAAAGAAGGGAGAGGGTGGCGGTAGTTTGGTGAACTATACTTCTCTCATTCGATCCACAACGCTGCCAAGGCCAGCCGCGCGAGCTAGCGCCCCTATCCTGCGGTCTATCGGCACCAGAGCTCGAGCAAACAATAGTCCAGACAGGGTCCACTGGCCCGTAGCACCAGCCCCGACAGCTCCACAGATCATGAATGAAGCGAAGCATAAACTCGGCAGATGACGATTCCAAGGCGCGGAGCACAGAGCCTTAGAGGCAGTCCAGTAGTTCGGCGTCTTCAAAGAATCTGATGAGTGGGGCGAATGTTTTAGTGGTGGTCTTCACTGATCTTGGTGGGAAAAGTATGTCTTCGACTTTGGTTCGGGCGACCCTGGCGAGCTGCAGTTCATCGTGGAAGGATTTTCTGGCATCCGCTAGAGCTGGGAAGGCACATAGGAGAAGCGCTATGTCGTCAGGTACATCATAGGTTGAGCAAAAAAATATAAACCCCGGAAAAACAGAACCTGAATTATGAGTAGGATTCCGTGTTTTCGGATAAATCCGATAAAATTCCAAAAACACTAGCCGGTAAAATTTTTGTCAATTTGGATTTATCGGAAAGACTGCAAACTTCAAAATCACGACTACAAAGAAGAAAAAAATTAAAACAACACAACACAAAACAACAAAAATCACAACACAGAGCAGAGTGTCTGTGGTCCTGAGGGGGCCTCTCAAGTTCCCTTTAAAATCCCGAACTATTGACGAAAAGGGGTTCACCGTTTATCTCGTCAAGTTTTGTGCAGGACAACGGGTCATTGGAATTTTGGATCGCGACAAAAGCCGCAGTTCTAGTTTACAGTTTGCAGCTCTTAGAGGAAGGCGGGGCCGTGTTTTTAGAACGAGGAAAGCCATGATCACAGGAGGGAGGGGGGGGGGGGGGGCAGCTCAAGCATCCTATCTCACCACTTTCACCCCGTGCAGTCGCAGGGTGAAGCGGTGGAATGGGATGGGAGGGAAATGAGCTTTCCAGAGACTTTTCAGTGATTTCAAAGCATTGACGTCTATTAATGCAACATTTGTTTGCAAGTTTGGTTGTGGGTCAGTTAGTATTACCACTGATAGGGGCTCGGATGCCTATTTCACCTCAAGAAATATCATTCGACGCAGGTCAGTTCTTATGAATTTATTGCAGGTTTGTGTCCGGATAATATTTATTTTTATATTGAATTTTGAAAACTTGCGCATACGAAAAAACATTAAACTTTAAAATTCAGAAAACCAAAAATCTTGCAAAAAAAAAAAAAAAAAAACTCTGATAGACTTTGAATTTAAAACAAATAACGATAAGCTCCGAAAAACACACTCAGACAGGATAAATAAACCCAGAAAAAAAACGCAACCATAATTATATGTATGGTTCCGTGTTTTCTGTGTTTATATTTTTTTTAATTCAAATGGTGTTTTTTAGGGTTAATTTTTTTCCGCAGATTCGGTGTTTTGTGTGCAATTTGGTTAAGTTATAATTAATTAATGCATAAGAAACTCGAATCTAAAAAATACCCCCTTAATAAAAAAACAAACAAAAATCCCCCAAATTTTGAAAAAAAAAAAAAAGAAACACAGAACCCTAATAATACGTTTTATTTTACCCGCCAACTATACTCACACACAATAAATCGCCCATTGTCATTCGAAAGCGTGTTTATTGCGAACACAGTAAGATCACAAACTATACGGCAGTCTACTTTCCGTTCTCGGTCAGCGCACAGTCCGCTTTTAGTAAATAGTTCTATTTTTCACGACTCAGGCGCAAACAACCTCTTGCCGTTATCGCCACGGCGCAAGCACATTCCATACCAAAAAAACAACTGATATTATTTGCCTACAGTTGTCGCAATCAAAAGCTGACACTGTTTATCTGAAATATAAAGCTAGAGATAGTATTGTTTTTTAGCCTTATATACTAGGATGGCGTTCCGCGTTAGAACAGCTCTTTCCTGGGGATAAGCGAGGACTTATCCATAGAAGCACCGTAAGTACAATTTTATTCACGGTACTGCACTCTTATGGCGAATTCGGGCGGTCAGTTGTCGGCGAGACCGAGCCGGCGGCACCGGCAACGAGAAACCCGCCGGCGGCACACCACGTGACCCTCAGCACCCGAACATGAAACGCCAGTCGGTGGCCGTCTAGTTCGCCGCCTGCGCGCAGGGCACCGCTGAGAGGCTACCGCCGTCGTCACCCATGTCCTCCATTTTCCTTGTGGTATTGTCCCAACGGCTCGGATTGACTCGATTAATGGCTGCCGAAGTGACTTAAAATAAGTTTCGACCTTTTGCTAATTTTTTCGCACTGATCTCCTCTCCAAATTTGGAAGTAACGACGACGGATACAGTCTGTGCGCCCGATCGCCCGACCGTTCGGAGCTCGGACGGAAACATCGCCGTAAAGTGGCCGGTGCTTGCCAAAGGACCACCACCCGAACAGTGCGCGCCGGCTGAATCTGACCACGCGAACACTATTGCCGGTTTTACAGCAGATTAAGTTGCCGACGATTGACCACCGGAATTCGCCATTAATCTGGTTCTTCTTAAGCCGGGGTCACACTGCCCATACATCGAGTCACCGCAATGTCCGTGGTTCGAATGCCACGTGCCAGGCTTCTCCTTGAACTCATTGCCAACGCGGCATTCGAAGCACGGACCTCGCGGTGACTCGGGTTCGAATCTCTGTTAGTCCGGCTTTAGGTTTCAGTTACGTTCCATACAAAAGTTGGTATCCCACTTCGACTGTGTAGAAGAAAATGTTTAACGAGTCAGCCGGTTTTATCTGGAATGTTTGTTATTTTCCTTTTATGAGTGTTTTATACGGAACACGTGCATTCGAAGCATGCTTGTTAGCTGTTGCACTTAAGGTATTGGCAGTGGGCACTGTTTTTGGTTGATTTACATGAGACACTGTTCCACTCATCTTACGCGTCTGCAGAGAAACACGTCGAAAAAGAAAAAGAAACGGTCGTTGTTCAAAATTTACAATTTGGTCGAGGACTTAGAAAATGCCTACACTTTTACTAGAACAGTGTTCCTGATACCAGTAGGTGGAACGCCGTTCCAGATAAAGGGTAATCGTTCATAAGTGGAACAACGTTTCCGCTCAACACACCATAAAAATTGCGGAAAAGGACGCCGCTCTACCTGAAATAAGCGGAACGTTTTTGCAAACAAAATTTTCACTCACTAAAGTGTATCTTATGTGGAACCAAATTAAAAGCATATAAATGCGATGGTGATGGTTCTAAAGCACAAGCCTTGATATTTCCGTTTTCCTCGACTAAAATGTCCACAATCAATCATACCAGTGAGATAAAATCTGCGCATGCGCAATTGGAACTTGAATGGCTGCACCAGGAGACCTTTTGCAAAATTATCCAAGGACCAAAAAGCATGCTGGGAGTGTAATTACACGAGCTGCACGTGCTGGCTTCCACAGCAGTGACTGTTTCAGAGCGAAAAGCTAAAACAAGTGACACTTTGGAAGTACGTCGTCGTCAGCGCCTTATTTTTATTATATAATTTAAATCGTTTATACTGGTAAGGCGGGAATTGCGGTGCTTGTACCTACGTTTCCAGCATTCTCCGTTGTGCTCGTGTAATTTGGCAAAACGGTCTATTGTGTATGTTAAACTTGGGTGCCAGCAACTTAGGTGCCTGCAACATGGGCTCCTCTAGCTTGGGTACACGCAAATTGGGCGCCTAGAACTTGGATGCCTGCATTTAGGCGGCTGCAACTGCGATGTGATATTCCGGAGCATTAGCGACACTAGAGGGATGATTTTATCCGCTATTTTCCCAAATTTTTGCTCAAACCTCCAATGTTTTTTTTGTTTTTTTTTAAATTTTGTTACGCCTTGGAACGAACAGTTGTCGCACTTTCCCACATTTGTACCGTAAAGCCCTAAATTCCCGCAAAAAAAAAAAAACTTATTTTAAGTTTTGAGCTAAAGCGTTTTTTATGTCTACGTAAAATTGTTATGTGCAAAAAAAAAATAAAACAGCACGGCGAAAGATTGCAAGCACGCCATATGATCTCGCCACAACTGCCGTATTCTTCCGCACGATAAATTCCGTCTGCTATGGCCCCCGTCACCATGGCACCGAGGCGTCTGCTGAATAGACGCACACACGAATGCAGAGTTTGACGCCAGCAACAGCGGGTGCCGTTTTCTTAATACTGCCTGCTAATGTCAACGCTGCGAAAAGGACATTACCTGCACTAATCGAAATAAGCATCCTAAAAAATGGTGAATAAAAAAATCTCTACTAAGCTCCACATGAAGCCTTAAAAAGTAGTCCTAACGTTTCCTTTGTACGGCACACTCTTAGAGGAGTATAGCTGGTATTTTTCAGGCCTCACAACTTAAGGATTCAACCGCTATTTATTTGTACCCTTTTCCTCATAGATGGCGCAGAATTTTTCCGGAACAAACGAGTTGCATGCTCGCAGCTGCGCATGCAGGTCGGGCGCTCGAGGTGGGCTCGGGCCACGGGCTGTTCGCCGCCGATCTCGAGCTAGATCTTCTTCGCTCTGCGTCCGCCGCTGCAGGAAGCGGCCAACAGGCGGCACGAGATACGAGCCAGTACATACGTAGATCATAGTGGCTTACAAAACGTAGAATAAGCTCTGATTTCCGAATGGATTCGAAGTTCCTACCACGTTCGAAATTATCGAAAGCACAGGGTGCGGCGTTGCGGCCGTTTGAATACCACATTTGGCACGCAAGCGTTGTGTTGCGAAAAAAGAATGTTAATTTTTAGAGCTCAATTTAAAGCTAGAAAACAAAACAGAAATCAAGTGGCAGTTTTGCACTTCCTATGTCCTATCTCGGCCTGCTCTTCGTCTGAATACTGGTTTGCAAACCCGCTCCCAGGATGTGTGGAGTAAAGCCCATCTACCCTGAAGGAAAAGTGGCGCCATTCATTTTTGTTGAAATGCTTGAGACACGTGCCGCGCGCCACTTCTGGGAAGAACTATAGAGCCACTAAATGAGCTGCGCTTAGAGTATGGGCACTCTGTTCCCCAACATTGTTGGGGGTGCCGCCATCTTGGTGCTTGTGCAGAGCAACGTAACTGCCGTTCGTCATGATTCAAAAGTGCCACTTCCTCAGCATTAGATTCGGTGTTAGGAAGCTCATGTAATATTGCTTTGCTCTGTCGCGAACTGTCTAAACATTTGTGGAGGGCGGAAAAGCGTTTCCTGTGATTTCAGATAAATCTTCAGATAACTGGCAACCATGATTTTAAGCCACAATATGAACAAGTGTCGTTACTCTGAAGCGTAACTTATTTAGTGGCACTAGGAGGAACACGGCGTCTGAAATCTAGCTCATTGCTGCGCTGTTCCGCCATGATCTTCCCTACGGCCACTAAATAAGCTACGCCTCAGAGTAACGACACTTATCCATATTGTGGCTTAAAATCATGGCTGCCAGTTATCTAAACATTTATCTGAAATCACAAGGAACGCTTTTACGTCCTCCACAAATGTTTAAACACTTCGCGACAGAGCAAAGCAATATTACATGAGCTTCCTAACACCCAATCGAATGCTGAGGAAGTCGCATTTTTGAATCATGACGATCGGCAGTTGGGTCTGCTTTGCACAAGCCCCAAAATGGCGGCGCCCACAACAATGTCGGGGAAGGGAGTGCCAACTATAAGCATAGCTCATTTAGTGGTGAGGTCCACACTTCTGCTCGGCGAGGTCCACACTTCTACGCGGCGAGTCAAAAGCAACAAGAAGCAACTGTTTCCCACCCGTGAACTGTACCAAGGAGTTCTCTGTCCAAGCAAGTGGCGCGGCTCTACTACTCGTCCACAATCGCGCGCCAAGTGCACAGCAGCTGACAACATTGGCAACGGGTTTGGCAAGAAAGGACACTTTACGTCGGTCTGCCTGTCAGCGAAAAAGAGCCACTCAAATACACAAAGCCATGTTGCACTGGAGCTATCCTCGTAAATTCCAAAAGTTGAAGGCGCTGCCGGCAAGTGCAGACTAAATTCCTTTGACAAAATTCACGCTTACAAGTACCGCCAACCACTGTTGTGGAAACGCGCAAGACACGTGCCAGGAGCGGGTGCTCCGCTGCCATTCGCTTCCATAAGCTTCCAAGGCCGCTCATTTCAGTACTGCGCCGACAACTGCTTCCAAGGGCCGCTCGAGGCACGGGCCTCGTGCACTGGCGCATATGACGCTACTTGCAAGACACACGCAAACAGTGGCCGAGTGGGCTAGCGCACGCTAAAGCGCGCACACCAGCTCGGAGCACGTGGAGCGAAAGCTCGCGCTCTATAACCCAGGAATCCTTGGTTCAATCCCCACCCATGCCCGTTTCGATCTGGATGAGCATCGTACCGGCGTGCGGACGCGTATCACTACTGCGTGGTGCACGTTAAAGACCCCAGGCTAGCGGTTGTACCGTACTGGCTAAATTGCTCATCTACAGCTGAGACACAGATCTCCCGTTGAGGCAGACTATGTTCTAGGCTGTATAAACGTACACACAACAATTTGCTTTGCATCGAAGGGCTTTAGTCCAGACAGATAAAAAGGGATCGGTGGCCGAGTGAAATAAAGAAAATAAAGAAAGGATCGGTGGCCGAGTGGGCTAGAGCACACCAGCTCGGAGCACGTGGAGCGAAAGCTCGCGCTCTATAACCCAGGAATCCTCTGTTCAATCCCCACCCATGCCCGTTTAGATCTGGATAAGCATCGTACCGGCGTGCGGACGTCTATCACTACTGCGTGGTGCACGTTAAAGACCCCAGGCTAGCGGTTGTACCGTACTGGCTAAATTGCTCATCTACAGCTGAGACACCAGACGCCCACTGAGGCAGATTATTTTCCGGCTTCCGCGCTGAATTCCGCGCTTCATACGAAGCATAGACGTGCAAGTGACTCGCTTCCGTTTTTGACGCAGCGCGGCCGAGCGGACTAAAACGCAACTGTGTGTGTGGGAATTTAAACAACTTATTATGCATGACATTAATTCTTACTGTTCTTCAAAATCTGGTTTTGGCAACACTTGCAAGCATAAATATTTTCCCCGTGTCATCAAGGAACACGACCGCTCTCTACAGATAAAACCAAAATATTTGTTTGTAGGTAGGTAGGTATTTATTTGTGCTCGTAAGCGCAGGCGCCACAGAGAGGCACGTAGCCCGTACAGTGATTGCCGTAGAGGCCCGTATGAGGGGTGATAATGACATCACAGTGCGATATAATGTGAGGCACAGATAATGTACTATGAGGCATCACGAAGGAGGGTCTAAGTTGATCGCAGGTGTGTGGCAGCCTCGCGACAAAGCTGCGGAACCTCGGGTCGGTCACTAATGGGCACGTTGTTATTCTTTTTGCAACGTTCAAAAAGTGCCGACCAGCGGAGCCATCAGTTGTAATTCTGTTGTGTCTATATTAATACAGCGGGAAGTTAGTCAGCCCCGAGGGCGTCTGGTTTTTTCGTTGGAGATGAAGAGTGCAGTTTACCGCTACTCGTCTGACGTCTTTAACGTGCATCAGGCAATAAGACCCGTTGCTCTCGGGCAGGGGGCGCGAGGCGCGTCCGCAAGACGCGACCATGTTATGCTGGCAGCACGATGGAGTGGCGCTGCAACATTCAATTTTGCACCTGCCACGATCAGAGCAAGCATCTGTCAGCGCTCTGAGACGCGCAATAACGAAATGTCAAAAAGAAAGAAGAAAATAAAACAGAAATATGCAGCTCGCGGCCTCAGCGTCCCATTAAACATTCCTTTCAGCTTTATTATTTTAATGCTTTCTTTCATAGCTTCCTTGAGCCCGTATGTTTCAATTTACGTGATAGCGAAGCTGAAGCTACTTGCAAAAGCATGTTCCCCCGAACGATGCTCGCACTGAGCGCGCGTGATTAGCATGAACGTAAGCTCAGTCGCTCGTGCAGCCTCTGCTACGCTTGCTCTTATAATGTAACGGAGAATAAAAAACTGTAGTGCGGAAGCGTAATGAAGCACGTTCGAAACGCGAGCCAAATATTCTATTTTGCTCGCCTGGAGCGCTGCTCAAAACTGGAGAGCTACGGGCCTATAGTGATACATGACAGCACGCCGGCACGATTCTCATCCAGATTAAAATGGACAGAGGCGTTGGATTGAATCCACGATCAGTGAGCTTTACAGCGCGAGCTTTGCTTCGTGCTACCGATCCACGAGCAACGAGACATCGCGGTCGAATTCGAGCTCGAGAAAAACAACAACAGCAACAGCAAGAAAATCTCCGGTTGGAGGCATTTAGTAATAGTGTCGCCATCTCGTTTAACAAGTTGGAAATAAAATTAACAGCAGAATTTTATTTACACAAATGTCACGAATACAACACTATTTTGTTTTCTTGTCGTGGTCTTAAAATTAAGATTAGAGGCACCCCTAGTACGTACGGCCAAGCGTTTTGTCACGTTTGTCTTCAAATAATTGTATTTTCAAGGATACCTTAAAACGCGCTAAAAACAGTCAAAACGGTCATATTTCTGGATTTTATTAAAAATCTCCAGAGCTCTAAAGGAAAAAACCAAGGGCCGTACAACCTTCATTACGTCATCAGTAACCTCCAAAGAATGAATATTTTCGTGCATTCCTGAAACTCAGGTTTGTGTAACGAAATTTGCCCATTAGTGACGGCGGTTGAATCACTGAAAGGTACCGGAAACAAATGGCGCGAGCTCTTTACCCTCGCTTGAAAGTCCACCAGCGAGAAGCGCAATGCGTATCGTGACGTCAATATATCTTGCACGGCCAAGGTTACCGTAGTTGCACTGATTTGCCGCTTGGTGGCGTCAACGCGTGAAAATCTCGCCTCGTAGTAATATCCAAGGACTGTATGCCTTATGGTCTATACATAAGCTTGCCCGCAACGTCATTCGCGGCCATGTCGGTGTTTTATGTCCCGAGCGTTCGGTTCACCGTGTTGGTTAAGCACCGCAGAAGTAGTATAGCTCCAGGGAACCAACAAGTAAAAATAACCGTCAGTACCCAGCAATGGCGACACCTGCAATCTACGTACATAAGGAGTTGCTTCGTTCGATTTACTTGCACCTCCTGCACCGGTGCAGAAAAGTGTAGGGCAGTCTACTTCTAGTGTGTGTATCTCTAGATACGACCGTAAGTGCACCGCCCTACACTTCTCTACACCGGTGCAGGAGGTGCATGTAAATCGAACGAAGGGTGTCATCATCCGGGGGCGGGAGTGGAGAGGGGGGGGGCAGTGATATGGTTATCTTGGCAGAGGTCCCCGCATCCTTAGATCGGGTCCCTACCTAACGTCTGCAAGGAACGGCGATCTTTGTGGCGTGGAATGCACGTTGCAGAAGCACTGTGGAAGCTTTAACATGTACAACGCAGTAAACGCGTTAGCGTTCTCCGCCAAGTCACATTCAGGACGAAGAAATTCCACGAGCGAGCCATACTGCCGCGAACTGGCGCTGCTTCCTAGGAACTCATGCTGATGTGGCGGCATTCCAACGGAGCTCCAGAGACCGCCACCAGACGCAAATTTGAAATATATTAATTCGTTTTAAAATTAGTTTTCGTTGACTTTTCTGCCGGCAGCCCAGAAACACTAGTCTAGGCTAGTGTTTTTGGACTGCCGGCAAAACATAGACCACATCTAAACAAAAAATAAGTAAAAACATTTCGTTTCCGTACCCCTTTAAAAAGGCGTGAAACTACATATTTGGTTGTTGCTATTTTTTGCTATGCAATCAACTGCGAAATGTAGTACAGCCTTATTTGAAACTTGAAAAAAGGAACACTGTTCTGGGAGTTTTCAAAATGATACAATTTTTCATTATGACCTAAATCCTATAATCACTCTGGATGGCCGTCTTATGTAACTTTAAAGTGGTTTACCTTAATACAACAGTGCTGCCTCCTAAAATGGGTAAATGCACACGAATTAGTAAAGCAGGCGATTTTATTTTCTTCTCAATATGTCTAACTAAAAACGCAACTTATTAACCGCTTTAAAAAGTACACGGAATAATCGAAATGTTAATCGGTGAGATACCCAGCGGTACAGTTCTCACTGAATCCTTTCTGACCCAGAATAGTTTTACGTTGTTCCTTATCGTGTCTCTGAAACATAGTTCTATGTTCCTAACGGCAAACTTTTTTTCTCAAGGTCGGACACCAGAATGAGGGCCTTTGACCCAGCCATCGTTTTCTTGTCTTTGGCCGCCATCGCGTGCAGCGCAGATGCATACAGAAGTAAGTTTACTACACCTACACAACGACTAAGATTTTATAAGCAGACGCATTCACTCGAGCAGTACGCAAGCGCAGTATTTTAAAGGGCGAGTCATCTGCGCAGGCGACATGGACAGAAGGATGA
The DNA here is from genome assembly GCA_037355805.1 of Ixodes ricinus. Classification (NCBI taxonomy): domain Eukaryota; kingdom Metazoa; phylum Arthropoda; class Arachnida; order Ixodida; family Ixodidae; genus Ixodes; species Ixodes ricinus. The sequence goes on along the minus strand of JAZHYW010055158.1, from coordinate 21,322 downwards.
TAGATATGGCTACTGCTGAGCCGTTTAATTCGGGTGACAGCTTGCGCCACCTAGCCACAGTGTTTTCAATTCCAACAGGCAATCTCTATACAGGGCTTTCTTAAAACGTGGGCCAAATAGCCCCTGCGAAAAATTACCCATCGCACAGAAAAAATGTTGATGACAATACTATGCAATACAATACAATACAATGCAATACAATTGATTTCCTTTTTTAAATTCATTTCGCTCTGTACCCACGTAAGCCAAGAAGGCTTGTGTGTGGGACGCGACAGGTGACTAACAAACAGAATGTTTTACAGTTTCAACTCCTTCTTTGAGTTTAATCAAACAAACAAATTATAGGAAAAGAAGCAGTTCATACACACATACACACTAACAGGTGGAACGGGCCTCTATTAGGTACTTACTGCTATTTACTAATACTTTTTAGAGCGTTGTTTTAATAATCAATACAATTTATACAGTGGTTGCGGTCGTATGTCAGTAAAGCTTTTTATTAATTCTCACTTTTTTTTTACTTCCTTTGTTGGTCTCTGCTAAAGGACCCATTTAGAAAAAATAATAACTTCTTAGCTTTGTACACTCTCTCGAAGGCGAAAATGTTTTAGCTTTCTGAGGCGAGTTTGAGACATGTTTAGCCGCTTTCCTCCAGAAGTTCGATTACATTTGTAAAATTGTACGTGACGTCCAAATCATCACCGTGTTTCTTTATATTTACAGGAACACAAGAACACTCTATAATTTTTATTAATTTATTTCAGCGTCCCGCCAAAGGGTCTTTCTGTGCTACTTTGCCAGCTGGTCCTACTACCGGGTCGGCGACGGCAAATTCTCAGTCGAGCAGATAGAGGCGACGCCGTGCACCCACCTCATTTACGCGTACGCCAAGCCAGTGAACGGAATCTATTGCACCGATGGATACACGTCTCGATACCGATGTCCACAGTAAGTTTCCAAGGAAGCTCAAATCGCAATTAAAAGGAAAAACAGCATTGTTCAAAAGCCCTAAAGGGATATAATAAAAAAAAGTCAGGCGAGCTGAGACCCTAGATTTGTCAAACCCACATATGGGGCCGAAAGTTTGCATAACGCGCCGATTGGTCTTCTGCGCAAAAAGCGCGCCGTCATCGTCGCGAGAGTCTAATTGGCGCGATCTGTAAACTTCGGCCCCAACTTTGCGTTCGACAAGCCTAGGGCCCCGACTTTGTCTTTGACAAGTCTAGGGCCTCTAGACATCGTTTGTGTTTGCCAAGTCTAGGGCCTTTAGACAAGTCTATGGCCCCATCTTCGTTTTTGACAAGTATAGGGCCCCTAGACGCACCTTCGCGTTTGACAAGTCTAGAGCTCCTAGACTTGTTTGTTTGGCAAGTCTAGGGCCCTTTGACAAGTATAAGGTCCCAACCTTGTTTGACAAGGGCAAGTCTAGGGCCCCAACTTTGTGTTTGACAACTCTGGAGGCACTAGACCCAAATTTGTGTTTGACAAGTCTAGGGCCCTTTGACAAGTATAAGGTCCCAACTTTGTTTGACAATGGCAAATCTAGGGCCCCAACTTTGTGTTTGACAACTCTGGAGGCACTAGACCCAACTTTGAGTTTGACAAGTCTAGGGCACCCAGAGAAGTCTAGGGCCCCTAGACAAGTATAAGGCCTCTAGATAAGTCATAGGGCCCTTAGAACCAGTCCAGGGTTCCTACTTTGACTTCGACAATGTCTGGGGCCCCTGGATCCAACTTTGTGTTTGACAACAGGGCCCCTAGACTCGTTTGTGTTTAGCAAGTCTATAGGGTCACTAGACAATTGTCTAGGGCCCCAACTTTCTGTTTGAGAAGTCTGAGGCCCCTAGACCCAACTTTGTGTTTGACAAGTCTAGGGCCCCTGGACTCGTGAAAAACAAAAGGTGGGGCCGAAATTTACGGAGCCTGCCGATCGGACTCTCGCGACGTTGACGCCGCGGTTTTGTCGCCAAAGTTCAGTCGGCGCCCTCCACGAACTTTCGGCTCGTCAAACACTCTCTCTCTTTGACTAGTCCAGAGCCCCTGGTATACCTACCGCATCTTAAAAACTCCGAGACGGAGGGGAAAAGAGGGAGTGACGACACAAATATTTCAAACACAAGAAGAGGCGTTTATTTTCCATGCCTATCTGGTTAACAAAGACTTAGTTTACAAGAGAAAAAAATAAAAGTGACGTTATATCGCGTTGTGCTGTGCTTCTATACAAGCTTTTCACTCTCTGATCGTGCGTTTATCCCTTCCTTCTCTTAGAAATGTACAGAAAATTTAACGCCCTGAAGAGGACAAGACGTGGCTTGAAGACACTCATCTCGATTGGAGGCTGGAACGAGGGATCAGAAAGATTTTCCTAAAATTGCGTCGAGTGAGCGGGGACGCCGGGCCTTCGCGGAGAGCGTGGTCGCCTTTCTGGACCTCCACGGCTTCGACGGAATCGACATCGACTGGAAGTACCCGACTCAAAGAGATGGATCCCCGAACGATAAGAAGAACTTCGCACTGTTGATCAAGGTAGAAACTACTCGCGAATCGCAAGTACTTGAATCTAAGCCCGCAGCACTAGTTTCTTGGGAGCACAAAAGCGTTAGTGCGAGCGGAGTGGACTGTAGCGTTGCGGAGTGTAGCGGTTTGTAGCGGAGCGGAGTACGAACCTCCAGTGAACCTTCTATCCGCCCCATAAAAGAAAACCGCCATACTTCAGCGCTTCTAGAGTAGGAAGGGAAATGCAGTTAGAAGGAGTTTCAGGTTCGGTCAGGAGAAGCTAGCTCCGACCACAGAAACCAAGGCTCCGTCCACACTGAATAGGGCTGGAGTGCCGGCGGCCCTGTTCTGATAAACTGCAGCGCAGTGTCGGGACATCAAAACCCGTGATCTCAAATGCGATAAAACATACACGACGTTAATTTGCATATTATATACAAAGCTACTGTATGAGCGGCGCACATTTTGTAACGCCAGGAAAGGTTGCGTTTTAACTGACGCATGTTTCTCCAGGTCTTTCGGGGTGGAGCGTCTTGTGAAGATCTTACGCTGCAAAGTATTTGCCTCTTGAATCTTGAAAAAAATAAGTATTTTTCCGAAACCTTTGAACAAAATAGGTGCTATTGTATTTGCCTGTCTAGGCAAATGATACTTCTTACCCCAAAAAATCTTTCCTGAGTAAATATTCGGATTTGTATTCACTTTCGTTTAAAGAAATTCATACATTAGCGTTTGACTGCGTTAAAATGTGTTGCATGATACAACCGGGAGTTACCGGTTACATCTGTAAGAAAAACCTGCAATGCCCGAGCCCCACTATGCACACCATTCCAATTTTTACAAGTCCTCAGCCCAGCGTGCAATCTCCTCAGCCCAGCACGCTGCGTGTTGCGTCGCTTACGAAGGCGAGCAGAGCACGCGCCATACGTCAGATACTCAGAATGGTACCGACCAGACTTTCTGGCGTCTCAGCTAGTCTCAACCAACGGTACTCTAAACGGCTGTTTATATCTTTACCATAGGACGCACTTTACAGCGCTGTCAAGCTACCGGTGCGCAGTGCGTCCATGACGGTCATTCCGCCTGAGGTGACCACGCCGCTACTCCTCTCCTGAGCGCGGGAGAGGTGAGCTAGGGGCGCGCTAAGCCTCACAAGCGGGAATGATCGTCATGAACGCGCGATGCGTACAGATATAAACAGGTGATTCAGTGCGTTGAATGACTGCCTTATAGCTCTGTAGTCAGCGCGTCTGCCTGCTGTCGGGTCAACGGTTCGAATCGCCGACGCCGGTCTTTTTATTCATTTATCGACCCGCGGCGTAAGAGGTTGATAGCCAGATAGACAGATAGATAGATAGATACATAGACGAAAAGTTCGTGTATCAAGAATGCTATTCGCATTAGTATTCGCATTAAAACCTGCAATGCCGAGCCCCACTATACACCATTCAATTTTGACAAGTCCTCAGCCCAGCGTGCAATCTCCTCAGCCCAGCACGCGCGTTCATTGCTTCAATGTAGCCGGTTCAGACACTTGCGTTTGAGTGCGTTTGACTGCGTTGCGTCGAGAACCGAAAGCGAGTCACCGGCACATCTGTGCTTCGTATGAAGCGTGGACTCCAATTCAAGGAATCATCTTGGCACGCGATATAAGCAGCAGGAATGTCCTGGTTTTTCGCTGCCGCAACGCAGTCAAACCAGTCAAGCGCAACTGTCTGAACCAGGCTTTAGTTGCGCACGAACACTGAAAATGGAACCGACCAGGAGCCCTTTTTTGGAAACTCCGTTCACCCATAAGCTGAGACTGCAGCCAACAGACCCGTTGCTCTCGGGCAGGGGCGCGAGCGCGTCCGCAAGACGCGAGCATGTTATGCTGGCAGCATTATCCAGGCGGCGCTGTAACGTTCGATTTTGCACGTGCCGCGTTGGAATCCAAGCATCTGTCAGCATCTGTAGACGGGCGAAAACAAAACGTCTAAAAAAAGAAAAAAGGAAAAAATTATGCAGCTTGCGGCCTCAGCGTCCCACTCAGCTTCCAAGCACGCGCACGAGTGCGCGTGCTTGGACGGGACACTGCAAGCTCTGAGCTCGCTCTTGTAAGCCTCTGCTACGCTGGCACTTAGAATGGAACGGACTATAAAAAAACTGTAGTGGCGCCCGTTCGAAACGCGAGCCAAATATTCTATTTTGCTCGCCTGGAGCGCTGCTCAAAACTTGAGAGCTACGGGTCTATGCCACAAGCACGAGAGCACGTGTGTCGTCGCTTTGAAAAGTTCTTCAACAAAGCGAGCACTCGTGCTATACTCTGCTTCACACTTAGCGATGCACCGCAGCGAAAGGCTACTGGCGCGAGCTCCGTGCTCTCGATGCATATCTCGGCGGCGCAAGCTCGCGTGCAGATGATCAACGAGATCCCAGCCCTGTGACGCTCGCGCTTCAGTAGCCTTCTGACAGCGTTGCACGCATAAGGTGAAACAGAGTATAGAGATGCACGTCTCAAAGCTAGAAACACGGGTTAGCTCGCGCTTGTAGCTTTGGATGCATTCTCAGCTTAAGGGTGAAGGGTCATATGGGGTATTCACTGGACGCCATATTTCAGGGCGATGTTTAGAGCGCATGCTCAGAACGAGCTCGCACTAATAGGCTGGTAAGACCGGAAATCTCGATAGTGCGGAATGCATGTTCCAAAAGAACTGTGGAAGTTCGCCGTCAGCACGCGCCCAGCAGCCGCGCACACAGTTATGGCCGCCAGTGAAGACTCCCACTAGAGCGGCAAACAGAAACCGCCGACACCGACAGGCGTCGAACACGTGCAGAGTGCAAGCGAGGGTATATCTTTGGCATGCTCGCAGTATTTCGGTTCTCGTGAAGCAAGCGCGAGTGATTGTATACAATCACTCGCGCTTGAGTCCTGTTGGTATCGGTTCTTTTCGTTTGTCGCTCAACTGGAACTCGAGCGCAATCGATCCCAGGACTATGGTCTGCCGCGCGACATGGGAAGCACGGACGTTCGGGTACCTTGCAGTCGTATCGCAACGTAACATATAGTAGTCAAACGTAAAGGCCGGTTCTCACAGGCCCGTTTTCTTACTTTACCTTTTGTAACAAAATCTTATGTACAAGTCACCGGGACACGTGTGCTTCACACTAAGCGTGGCCACCAGTTCAAGGAGACAGCCTGGGACGCGACATTCGAGACACGAATGTTGCGGTGACCCACACGTAACGTAAGAAAACGTAAGAAAACGCTGCTGCGTGATCCGGCCTTTAGTAACTGTAAGTGGTATTAACCGGCGGCCATAGCTGAGCTCGCTGCTGCTGAGCACGTGCTGACAGCAGGCTTCCACAACGCTTCCAACACGCACATTGCACATCATCAAGATTGTCTTCTTTGGGAGAACATAAAGAGGAACTCATCCCGAACATCCGCTGCGAGCAGTCACCCCAACTATGGCCTCCAGTGAATACCACCTATTAGCGCCGAGATGTTTTGGTGGCGCCCTCCTGTGGTTCCCTCTCGTGACGTCATTACCTTGCGAACAACAAATTCGATGGTGTTTGTAAAGAGCATGGCGGAAGCTTGAAATCATAGAGCTCTGACACCAACACTGCCAAACGCGTGACAATTGAAGTTCTTACGTTACCCTTATTTATGTCAATGAGAAACCCTTTGCTGACGTCATAGTCAGCATTCGGCCAGTCGCGGCAGGCCGACCACAGCGACGCTTTTGATCGCGCACGTCGCCAATACTCTGCAAAAGCTGCCAACTTGTTGTTGTTGTTGTTTGACATCACGCGGCTGTGCCGTCAATAGCATGTGAGAAACAGCCAGAATGGTTTGTTACAGGACTTGAGAAAAGCATTGGACCACAAGGACCACATACTTACGGCCTCCGTGTCTGCACTAAAAGAGACAATCGACGCAGCGTATGATGTCAAAGAGATTTCCAGGTGAGAATGCCAATTTTTCGTTCATTCCTCTCATCGTAGAAACGTAGTCACTCAGAGCCTTAAAAACGTAGGCCGTGGCGGGTCCAAATCATCTTATTATCACCCCACGGTCAATAAGATTGCGGGATGAGCCAATGAGGAAGCCCAAGAACGAATCCTGAAGCAAGAACTTGCAGGACTCTTAAGCTTCGCCTTTAAAAGTGGAACGCGATAACGTTATCGGGAACCGTTCGCAGCGCCTTCTCATTCGCCGTGCAAGCCTGCCTTGCGTGGCCAGGTCAGTAGCGTCTCTGGCTCGCAACCGAAGTGTCGTGAATTCGAACCCCGCCTAAAATTCTCTTTTTTTTAGACAAATTAATTGCTTTATAAAGTGAAATCATTTCTCAGAGGCGGCGACCTTTAATTCGCATTACCTGTCACGTTTTAATCACTTTCATTCCACGTGCAACGTCACGTGTTTCACGTGAGCGTTGTGGATTGTTTGAAATTTCCACGCAAGGTCATGTGGCTGTGACGTCATGACCCTATCGACCAATCTGGATTTTCGCGTCACGCCATCGACGCCGGCTTTTCTGCGACACGGGCTCCTCAGCGCTATCGCGTTAAAAACTGCGGACGAATTACGACCCCGAGTATTTTGTTAAGCTGTCACTTACCATAGATGACGAATGCCAAGCTCAACTGATGTATGAACCGGCTTGGTGGTGTATGCCAGTGTTCTTCGATGCATCGAACAACGTTCGACACAAACTGTCAACGTGTCGGCCACGTGGGATTCGTTCCAGCTTATTGTAAAATGAAGCACAGTGAAGTCGGTGTGTGAAAGAATAGGGTCATAAACTGGGCATGTCGGACCAACCAACAGCTTAGAAACAGAAGGTGTGACCTATTACGCTGCTAATGGGGTCACGGCACTAGGTGTCGTGCACAAACCATGTCGTTGTGAAAGACACCAAGCGTCTCCGCGCGAATTGGGGCGTGAGCAGCGCCACCACTGAGAGGGGAGGACAGGCGTGAAGCCACATGCTGTGCATGGAAAGCATTGTCCAGTTCAGTCACACCGATTAGCACAATGGGTGTGACTGAACTCACGTATCCCACCTGTCGCGGTGTGCTGCAGGCATGTTCATTTCATGAGCATCATGGGCTACGACCTGTTCGGTCCGTGGAACGATCACACCGGGCATCCTGCACCGCTCCGGGCCAGAACTGGCGGCTCTTCTGACGAGAGCGCCCTGAACGTGGTATGTATTCCCGCCTATCCTCGTGCTCTAATTTCTGTTTTTGTATTGAGAAGGAGATCCCATCGAAAATCGTATGCCGGTCTCTGGCACGCGACCTTTTAGTAACTTGCAGGAAGATTTACAACCAATCTCGGACATCCTATAACGTTCCCAGCACGGGACGGAAGCGGATTCACCACCGCTGAAAAATTCGCCGCTAAAAAAAGGCATCAGAATCATAATAATCGTCTTTTTTATGTGACCATAAACTATATCATAACCTCTTATATACTGACAAAGCCTGTCAGATAGCCACGAGAAGCGGTCGCCAAAATGGAAAAGGTGGAGCGGCAGACAACGGATGAGAGGAGAGTCACGTGACTGGTGCCTCGCTGCGGCGAGACGCCGAAACACACTTCTGCCAAGCGAACAAGCGTGTTTCGGGTCTTCGCCGCTGCAGAAGAAAAAAAGAAAAGACGTTTATATGGTTTTGCTTTAGTCTAGAAATCCGCAACGCAGGAAACCAGCATCGAGAGCTGGATCTCTAAAGGAGCGGACGTGGGGAAACTCGTGCTGGGTATGCCGCTGTACGGGCGAACGTACACCCTGGAGGACCCCAACGAACACGGCTTCAACGCGCCAACGTTGGGACCCGGTGAATCTGGACCCTTCACCAGGGAACCGGGGTTGCTCGGCTACAACGAGGTACGCTTTGCATCCAGCCGAGGACGCCGTGGGACTGGACTAGTTAAAGGGCGACTCCGGTCAAAAGCCGAGCCGAAATAAATGACTGGTATATCGCTTCAGAGGCACGAAATATGATCACAGCCAAAATATTACTTCGAATTGATGCCGCGTACACCACTCAAACCGATATTAAAGATGCAACCAGCTGCTCTTTAGCAGGCGAATAGCGGGTTAGCTGCTGGTCAGGCAACACTGTTCTAGAACGTGGCGTCGGTTCTTTGATTATTCTTAAAGTCGCCGGATCCTGGGAAAGTAGCGCCATTGCCTTCCCTGCCTGCTGGCATAAAACGAACAGATACTAACATACAGACAATCGAAATCCTCGCAAGGTGACTGGCTGATTGGTCTCAGTTACCACGGCAATCGCCATTTTGGTCTATTCAAATCTTCGAAGCTTCGAAAGGTCGTCCTGAACCAGTCGCGCCAAAATAGCTACGGAGCATCTGAAAGCGTTCCTCGGCAATATAAGCGCATTTGGTACCGTGCATGCAATCAACTTAATAATCATGTTTATCTCTGACAGATCTCCTGCAATGGTATTGTTGTTCTTGCGTATTTTAGGACAGGATAATTATTTTTCAATGCCACCGAGCACCAACACCGCGTGTCAAGGCGGCGCGAAGATGTGCGCTTCCCCGCAGCTGGGTCGTCGAGCCCGGTCTTGGTTTAAGCAGACAATCTTCCGAAAGTTTTCAATACGCCTCTTTCGACGCGAGTCTGCGTAATGTCCAGCCGTCTAATGTTCTGACTTGCTTGCTTTGGAAAGCAAGGTTTCTCCTCCAGAGCACACGCGTCAGCTTGCATGTATACGTGCCGCAATGGCCCAGACGAAAATCAGTCCACTCTAGCTGGATTATGGAACTGGAAACGAGGCAGTCCAGCTGGATTGCAGGTGGGTCCAGTTGGATTCCAGCTGGTTCCAGCTGGAATCCAGCTGGACTGCCTCATTTCCAGTTCCATAATCCAGCTGGAAGTGTACTGATTTTAGCCTGGGGGCCCGGTTGGCACCTATCGTTGTACAGAGATGGTGGGTCGACGTGCCGCTGGCGCCGCATCCTCGCGTTTGTCGCGCTGCGCCATCTGTCGGCAGCACATCAAAGTAGGCGAGCACCGACTGCTTATAGCTGCGATCACCGAAGCTTGGCGGCGTCGGTGGCTGCGCTCGTGTCGAGATAATCAAAGAACTTCACTTCTAACATTTTGTTCGTTCCGGCGCATCGGCCATTCAAAAGCACCATACCCGGGGCATTTCTAGAGCGTAGCCGGAGCATTGTCTCAGAGAATCAAGTCGCGGGCACCATACCCAGGGCATTTCAGAACATAGGAGAACTGCAGGAGAACCGGAACTATTTCTCTCCCCTGTCATGGCGGTCGTGAGTGGCGCGTACACTCTGCATACCTAGGTTGCTGTATACGATGGCGTGGCGAGAGCAAAACGGTATATTTTCGCCCATAAGGAGAAATTCCGCCATTCAACATGGCTACGGCCGCAGGTCTGTTTGTACCAACGTTACTGGATTATTTCAGTTGTGGAACTCGCGCGGAAGGGAGTACCTTGCCTCACCCACTTTAGTCCGCCTTCCGTCAAGCCCCTCGATATGTTTTATGTTTGAATTTTATTAGGGAGTTTAGCCTCCGGTCGTTTGAAGCGACATCTAGTGTTTTGTTTGGAAACTTTGTGTTCCATAGAGTACGGTGAAACGCTATCTAGACGTTGGGTATCGAAACGTACGTATTCCGTGGAATACACTGCAGTTACCGTAACAGGCGTTCCCCCAAAACATTGGTGCGTCTAACAGAGCGTGGTACTGCTGGTGTATGCAGCGTCTCTGAGCAGTTCCATGACTGAGCCGAATCTAGTAACGTTGGTCTGTCCACGCGTGTATATCGAAACGGTTAGGAGTGACGTTTGTGCTTACAATTTTCGAGGATACCGTGCGAGCTTTCCGGACTTCTACGACCGATACTCATTGTGGCTTCCTTGTCGTTTTTAAAGCAAGATGTGTTTTATCAGCCGATTTCTACGAGAAAGACGTCATGAAGACCTGTCACGAATGACTGTGACGTCACCATGCCGTCATGACGTCACACACGTTACGATTCTAGATAGGCTCAGTTACGGGACGTTCCATAGAGGCTGCTTGCAAAACGTTACGAATCACCCCCCCCCCCTCCCAGGTCGCCTTCCGTCGTTCAACGCGCCACCGTTTTGGGGGATCGGCTGCTATGGTATACCTGCAGGGTATTCTATCGAATACGTATGTTTATAAGCAGAGCGTTTAGATGGCGTTTCACCGTGATCAATGGAACACGCGGTTTTGAAACGAAACTCTAGATGGCGCTTCAAACGACCGGAGGCAAACTGAAGGTAGTGAGAGAGTAGCCACTCTCCTCGGGAGTTCCACAACTGAGCCAGTCTAGTAACGTTGGCACGTGCCTAGCTCATTCACAACACATTGCGTGCTCCTTGGTCTTTGTCAGCACAATGAAGCTAAGTTCGAGGGTTTTTTGTTCTTGGAGCATTCTTACGATTCCGATCGAAATCACTTCTTTCTTTTCCTCCAGATCTGCACGCTTATGTCTACCGGAGGCTGGAAAGTGACGCGAGACCCCAACGTCAATGCCCCAGTTGCGGTCAAGGGCAACTTGTGGATCGGTTTCGACGACGCCGAAAGCCTCGCGAATAAGGTGAGCCTTTTCGCGGTCCTTGTAAGAAAGTAATGTCATATTGTTCATGCAGCAAAAACTTTGTGCGGGCATGTTCGAAGCACGCACATGCACGAAACAAACGGACTTCGAACATGCTGTATATGAGCAGTCTTACTGCGGCGTTAGGAGTGACGAGGCAGGTATAGACTTTCGCCGTACACTCTGAGAAAGGTGGAGCGTCTACTTTCTCGCAAAGCACTTGGAAAAGTCCCCGCAACAACCGACAGAAATGTAATGACCAAACAAACAAGTCCAACATTGAGCAGAGATATAACTAGACATCGGACCGACTTTGAAGAGTGCGCGCTGCACATTGCGGTGACATTTTATGACAAGAAATGTAGCCAATGCAGTACGACTTTTTTATTATTTTTTTTCTATACGTTAATACTATAATTCGTAAGATTTTGTGTCGCAACTTTAGTATGCCCATGCGTCGTTGGGAATTTCGATGGCTCTTTAGTTCTTACACCATACGCGCCTAGTTATTATCACACGTGAGAACTACAGTCTACGACTCGTAATTTATTGAAGTGCCACATTAAATGTACGTATTTCTGCTTGCTTCCTTCAAAACTACGCGCAGAAACGCGATTTTTGAGTCGGGTACACCTGCCTCCAATTCACCTATAAAGCTCATGAAAAAAAAACATCATTGGCAGCTTGAGTTTCGCAGGGGACGTGGTTTATAATATGTTCATCGATCCCGATTGGTTCTGCGGCGCTCTTATTGACTAATGCGGCATTCTCATTGGTGGCAGAGCGATAATGAGATGCTCTGAAACTCAGCCTCGCACCAGGGTTTCTTAAAGGGACGGTGAACCGAAATTTGGACTTCAGAAAAAACAATGCAGGAGATGTAAACGGTGACGCTACAATCCCTGACAACACTACTCGTAAGGCAACATCTCAATGGACAGCCGTATTTTGAGAAAAAGAGGTCGAGATTGAACTAGGCCGACGAGGCGCGTGACGCGTCAACGCACCTGTTTCTCCTCTTCGCTTCGCTCCTTCAAGGCGGCGAGGCGGAGAAGACGCGAGGCCGTTCCCTCCTCCTTCTCGGAGAAACATGACGTCAAAAAACCTGTCAAATGCGCCTCCTTTCTTGAAAAATACGGTCATACGGCTCGAGATATCGCGGCAGGCGTGATGTTTTGGTAGTTCGTGGCATCCCGTTGGTTCTGCGCGCTTATGCTATGCGGCATTTTGTGGAATCCAGATATTCGGTTCAGCTCATCCCTTTAACGGCCTCTTCCATAGATGGCTTGCACTGACGTCACATCCGCTGCCATTGCGGTGGCATCGCTGCTGAGCGCGTAAATGCCTTCTGCAACACGCATATCGCAGCACCGATTTTGTTTTACTGTCGAGACCGGTTATAACGAAGTCTGTTATAACGAAATAGCGGCTACAGCGAAGCGATCACGATTCTCCATTCCCTTTGCACTTCGTTATAACCGAAGTCGGTTATGACGAAATAGCGGATATATCGAAGTGATTTCCGGTTCCCGTTGACTTCGTTATAACCGGTCTCGACGCGATAGCTGTTCTTCCCACCACTGGAAATGACGTCCGTTGTCAATGTTTTAGCTGTAATCGTAGTCGTTGTTCATGTTGTGGTTGTTCTTGATGTTGTTGATGTTGATGTTGTTGATGTTCCGGATGGCGATGTAGGGCGTCCGTCGTCGATGCTGCCAAATCCTCGGAAAAGATCGCCCACCGCCCGGCAGAATCGAAACCTGCGGTCCGCTGCGTGCGAAGCGGGAGCGTTACTGAAGCCTGAAACACACGTGAGCGAAAATTGCGTCGCATCGCGCCGCCAAGCGGCGTAACCATAGCAACAACCGCCGCTGACGATATCGCGGGACGGCACGGCATTGACGGTTCCTATGGTTACGCCGCTTGGCGACGCGATGCGACGCGATTCTTGCTCACGTGTGTTTCACGCTTCAAGCCCCTTGATATAAGCGTTTTTTACAAGTACCGCCAAACATCGTTGTGGAAACTCGCAAGGCACGTGCCACGAGCAGGCGTTTCACCGCCATTCGCTTCTAAGGGCCGCTGATTTCAGTGCTTCGCCGCCATTGTGCTTCCAAGGGCCACTCAGAAACGAGTTTCACGTGGACTGGCGCATTTGACTTGCGAGACAAACGCAAACACATCGAGGGGCTCGTTACTACCGAGCCTACGCCACTGCGTCTACAACCATAGCCTCCTCCATACTCACAAAGCCTGGCAGTTCGACTACGGAGCCATAGAGCGCCCGATCGCGGATTTGGAGCACGACGATCTTGTAGCACAGGGCATCAAAGAGCCATTTCTCGGAGAACCCGGACGTCAGCGCAGAGCCTTTTTCAGCGGCGAGGACCCGAAACACACTTGTTCGCTTGGGAGTAGTGTGTTTCAGCGTCTCTCCGCAGCGGGGCGCCAGTCACGTGGCTCTCCTCTCATCCGTTGTCTGCCGCTCCACCTTTTTCCATTTCGGCGGCCGCTTCTCGTGTCGATCTGCCAAGTTTTGTCAGTATATAGCAGGCTAAGCCACAACCCGCTTTAAACTTAAAGGTTTTATAGTAACCTACGTCCATTGCCCGCGCTCTCTCTCAAAAGAAAAAAATAATAGCTTTATTTACCATGTATAAGCATGGTGGGGGCTGAGAAAAAAGCTGTCCAAGCACCTTGACTGGTCCTCAACCCCCCTCAGGTACATACAGATAACAAAATGCCGTTTCAGCACTATCAATGCTAAGAGCTCGTGCCTGGAGACGCACTCTCACGCGCTCCAGAACAAAATAAAGGAACTATAGCGTTCGGTGCAAAATGGAACAAAACAGATGTCTATTTTGTTCAAAACGCTTTTGTTCACGCATTCCACGTTGCTTAAACGCGACGTCGATTCCCAACGACTTCGCCGCGACGTGTTGCAGCTATCGCTGTTACTGTACTGCAGATTAACACAGGACTGCTCAATCTTTTTCTGTAACAACAAGTAGGAATGACGCAGAATGACCACCAACATGGGGCGATGACGTCACGTGGCTTGCACGCGACCTGATGACGTCAGGGCGAATAGATTCAACAGTCGTTTCAGGAGTATTTGAGGCGAGAAGTTTGGGCATCGCCGCCTGGTGGATCTTTTTTCACAACCCAAAGTGAGGATGCTTCAACCTCATCTGCTGGTGCGAGCACGTGTAATGCCAAGCTCCTATGCCCTATGAAATTTAAAACATAACCGCGTGGGTAGCGCGTGGACTATCCATAGTGGGGAAAACAAAAGCGCCCCGAGCGAGGCTTCTCACTGCGAATGAGACCGATCTCACCGGCAAGGTTTGACTACGCCACCGCTGCCGCAATGCATCGAGGGAATTTCGAGTCCTGTCTGCACGTGACAGGACAGCCTCGCTGTGCTTTGTGCGTGCAGAGCACGAAACGGCACGAGCTCTCTCGAGCACTGCCTTCGTGCCTCCTGGGAACTAAAGTTACGGCAGCGTCACGCATGCGCCGAACGCTCAGCTGAGATCGGTCTATTGTCTAGTTACTCACGGGTAGGTTATCTTTAGTTACCTCACTAAATTTGGCGGGAAAATCACGCTGTCGAGTCGTTGAGTGGCCTATAGTGCGACAGCATCACGTGTTATCAGATTCCCCGCTAAATTTGGCGAGTTCACCTAACCTGAAGTCCCGTGACGTTGTCGCGTGACGTGACGTCACTGCGTTACAAGTCACATGACGTCGGGTCACCTGACAAGAATTTTCGCGCTATAATGTTTTCGGGTATGCATGACGTCACAGTTAAACCGTGGTGCCAACCTTGATACCATGACGTCGTACGACGTCAATTATCCCGCTAAATTTAGCGGCAAAATCGATGCACGGATCGGGGACGGACGGACAGACGAAAGGACGGAGGGACAACTCTCTGGAGAATATTCTACGATATCGAAACTTGCGCAGCCTGGCGGAAAGGTTCCGGATCAGAGACATCTAAAGCCGCAATCCCGCTGCTCATACATATCCTACAAGACACACGGAATTTCTCCGCAGACATGATGGCATAATTATCTGCGTACATGCGTCGACCATGTTCGAAGCATGTTCGCTTCTTACATGCGTCGACATAATTTCGCATGATGTATTAGCGACCGCAGCTTAAGGACCGTGGTAATAAACGACACTTTCCGACGGCAAAACATCACAGGTCCAGTTGGCGCTGCAGAAGGGACTCGCCGGAGCCATGGCATGGTCCATCGAGACGGACGATTTCAGAGGCAAGTGTGGTCGCGGAAAGAACCCGCTCCAGGAAGCCATTCGGAAAGCCCTAAGGCTTAACACCTCCGAGCCCGAGACCACGTCCGAGCCAACGATGACCACGTCCGAGCCGACCACGACCACGTCCGAGCCAACGATAACAACGTCGCAACGCCCTACGAGATCTCCGAGGACCATCTCCCCCGGGCGGTTCACGTGCGTTTCGGAGAACCGCTTTCCGAACCCGGACACCGACACCGGATACATCTGGTGCGTGCGAAAAGGCAGCGATTTTCAACTCTTCAAAATGCGGTGTCCTCGCGGCACCGTCTTTGGCAGAGACACCAGGCGGTGTGGTCATGCCTATAAAAACGCCCTGTAATCAGTCGATGTCAGCGAAGCCGCCATAATACGCCTGCCGTTTTACTCCGGCGCAGTTGCTTGCGTGTGTTTCTAACGGCGATGGCCGTTGTTGGGGAGTTTTCGTACATCGTTTCCCGCCGTCCTGGAAAGCTCCCAGAAACCCTGATCGGGAACTCTGCAGGCAAGACCAGCGGCGCGCATGCGCAGTGGAGCGTCTTCGTTGTGGAGAGCGTTGCAGGACGGAAGAAGCCACTACTGCGCCTGCGCGCCGATGGCCTTGACCGTAGAGTTCCGGGTATCGTAGCGGGTTACGGAGGTTGTTGCGGGACGGCGAAAACGATCTACGAAAACTCACTATTCCGGAGTCTCAGGGTCGCAGGACATCACGACACGAGATGTCACATTTTCCCCACTAACTTTAGCGGATACGATTCTCCGATTAATTTACCAGAGAATCGCAGTATTGCGACATTATGACGTCACAGTGTCACGTGACGCCGTGTCATTTGACGTCACAGTTTTTCCGCTATGTTTAGCGAAAAAATAATTTCTACTAAATTTAACGTGAAAGTTTTACCTAATAAATTTCGCTGGGAATCACAATTTTGTGGTGTTGTGACGTCACAGTCTCACAGAAACGTCATGTCACGTAAACATTTTCCGTTACATTTCGCGGGAATTGAGTGCCACACGTGACATTATGGTGCTACGTTACTAGTTCAACTCAGTTGCGGAACTGCCCATGGGTGCTGCTTCCACGAGCAACAACTCCCGTCGTTCGACGCGCCACCGTTTTGGAGACGAGGTAACTCCAGTATATTTTCTATCGAATACACATGTTTTGAAGCACGGCGTCTAGACGGCGCTTCACCGTATACTCGATGGAACACGCAGTTTTGAACCGAAGGCCCGCCAAACGACGGGAGGCTGACTTGGAGGAGGCGAGGAGAGTTACCCCCTTCCGCGGGAGTTCCGCAACTGAACAAATCTAGTAACGTTGGAGACGTCGTAGTGGCACGTGATGTCAAGGGTGTCACCTTATCGTCACGGTGTCATACGAACAACGTTCGCTAAATTTAAAACAAAGACGTCAGTGTAACTGCGTGCAACAGTGTGCGGCGTCTCCGCAATCGCCGGAGTTCATCTGCAGGGCTATTCGCCTCGGATCGAACCGTTGTCGCCACCATGCGGCCGAAATTGGAAACATGCGAAAGCGGGGATACCGCCGTGCGTCGTCTGCTGCGGGCGCACCTTCACGAAGTATGGGCCTTTTTTCCACAGGGGCGCCGCCATCTTGGCCCGATCGGTCAACTTCCAGTATGGGTGAAAACATTGTTTTGCCGATCGCCACGCCAACAGAAGGCATTTAGGATAAAAAGCGTAACCATCACACATTTTCGTTTTGCATCCCCTCTATCTTTGTACTATTTGCAGGTTGAAACGTTTTAATATTTTTTCGTCGCCCATGCCGGATACGCTTATTAGGTGGCTGGGGACGAGTACCTGAGACGCAGAAAGCGCATTTCCGGCTGAGCTGGGCCTTCCTTATGAAATGCTCGTTGTCTCTGTGGTGGTTTTCTTCTTAATAAGATGTGTTATGTCGTTTTCACACTGGGAGAGTCCAGCGAAGCTATACGCCTCGCAAGTGGGCTCATTTTCGTCTTCTGCGCATGAAAGGAAGTAGCGGTGACGTCAGAACGCCGAGCCCTGATTGGCTGATCGCGGTCCCCTATCCGAGGCGTCGTCTACTCCTTTGCAACAACGTCTGCTCGCAGCGCGTCGCCTCCGCGCCATGCCCCGCGCTTTCGCCGACTTTCGGAAGTGCAGGTCTTTGCGAGCAGGCTCGACTTCGCCTTCAGAGTAGGCAGACGAAATAACTCGAAACGCGGTTCGTTGTTTTTGTCGAACAACTAGCAGACGCGCATCAAGGAGGAAGTCAAAGTACTCACTGGCGAGGTCCCCACGAGACGCCGGGTTTTGTTTGCTATAGAGAACCGAGAGTGAGCGTGTTAGTGTCTTCAAGTTCCCTCCCAAATACTTCCCCCCCTTTCGTGTGCGGCCAGGACTAACCTCATTCTTTAATGGCGTCGGCGGGTTGGCACCGGATTAGCGTAGTCCTGCTTTACGTCTGCCTAGTCAAAGCGATGGCTCCTTTACCTTTCCTGCGTCTGTCGGATATTCACCGCTTTTTCACCGGCGAGAGTCACCGTTGCCTCGGAAAACAAGGAGATGACAAGAGGAAGAGATTGACCTCTTAATCTAAAATTGAGGTCAGTGATCACAGTATAATACGGGAAGGGTTCACAAGGGTCGCGCGGGCACATTCCATTCAGCACGCCAGCCGGTCGTGGGCAGACGGTCACCGAGTCGGAGTGGCTGCTAGATGCCGAGTTCGCTTGGTCGGTGTCGGTGGAATCGTGGCCGTTGGAGCTTTTCCCGGGTGTTTGTGGATCCAGCGTTCTTGTTCGTCGTGGTCTGGTTCAAGTACTTTTTACTTTTTTCTTGCTGCTTGAAGTCGGGACGCGAGAGAAGCGCACGTAGAAAAATAAACGTCCGTTGGTCGTCGCGACCGCGACGCTGTCGGCCATGCTGATTTGATCGTAACAAGTGCGTAGCTTCGGAGCTGTCGTAGGATTTTGTCGTAACCTGCGCAAAACTTACGAAAATTTCGGTTCGTGAATACGAATTTGTTTTTAAGTTTTGTCTTACGCATATTTTTGGCGTAAGATAGTTTCGTGAATCTGGCCTCTCCACTTGCAAAAGTCGCAGGAAAGGTAAGACAGACGCAGACGACGTTGCGAGCAGACGACGTTGCAAAGGAGCAGACGACGCTCAGATAGGGGACCGCGATCAGCCAATCAGGGCTCGGCGTTCTGACGTCACCGCTACCCCCTGCGCGAGAAGCAGACGAACTTGCCCTCCGCATTAATATTAAGTCGTATGCTACCATAATGTTAGTGTTGGCGGTGTGGAACCGCTGGTCCACATATATTTGTTATCCACACAATTCATAGCTTTCGCGGGCATTCCAAATTTTGTTGGGTTGATATAAATAACCCGACTTATCGTCACCCCTTTAATAGATGATCAATTGTAAATCCGTTGATTTGGCTCCAGTCATATTGCATGAAAGACGTTAAAACTACATTTATTTACTATTTTTACTATGTCATAAACGGCATATTGCAGTCCAGTTTTTTACCTTCACGTTGAGACGCCTTCAGAAATATGAACGGAGGAAGCCCTTCTAACGGGAAGTAATTTTCATAAGTTAAACAGTATAATCACCCTCGATGACAATTACAAGCATTCCTGAAGTGATTTACCGTTAGTACAATGACTAACAAAATTAAGACATCAAATATTTTCAGGCTGATTTTGTTTGTTTTTCTTTTCCTTTCGGTTTTCGACAGGTTCCAAATTAACTATAAAAATATCATCTAATAGAACATTATTCGAATATTTTGAAGGCATATCGATGAGCAGTCCCGATTTGCGTACGTTAGGGCGAAGGGTTATCGAAAAGTCTTGGGAGAGTCGCTAGCCCTCGTCAGTAAAGAGCGTCGCTGAGGCCAAGCTGTTGTCGTGGTGTAAGTAGATTGTTGGAGTTTCAGAGTCTGCTATGTTCCAATAAAGAATATTTATCAGAATTTTTTTATATTATCCTCTGGACATCCGCGGCCCTCTCTGCGAAAAATGAACCCAGGTGAACTCGCTACCACCGCAAAGATCATCTATAGTAGCACACACGGTGCACCGTTTGCTCACTCGCTTTATTCCACTCGTGGCGATATAACTGGTTGTTTCCACTTGTTTAAGTTGTTTTTACTTAGCGAACAGTTTTGCGGACCGTAACTAGAGGCACTCTTCTGATCGCAAAGTAGAATTGTTCTGACTCCGAAAACCTTTTCACACCATGGCCCAGGAAAGAGAAACATTGGCTGCAGTGATACTTCTTTTGCTCGTAGAGCACGGTAATTTCTAATACAACACTAACTTTCTCAATGCGAAATATTTATATTACTGCAAAAGCTAAAAAGTTAAAAAAAGAAAATGTATAGAACCGTCAGCCCGGTACCAGCATCATGTAAGTATCCGGGTTGGAATTTTACATTTCTTTGAATTTCCAGGCTGGTGAACCGATACATCTCTTTCTAAATGAACAAATATTTAACCACCCGATGAGCGTCCGTCGTGGTGATCCATACTTTGCAACGTCTGCCTAGAGCAGACGACGCATTTTTCTGCTAAAATCGATTTCCCACCGACACTTCGCGACAAAATAAACGCAAATTCCTACCGCCTCCCGCGCGAGCGTAGAGAGCCTATGGGAGCGGCATGTTTCTATCCCCTTTTTGATGATGATGATAGCGCACGACAGTTATTTACCTCTAGGTCGATCTCGAGGTCGTGGGTACCCCAACTACACTCTTGTGTATTCTCGCCTACAGTATTGTCTTTTTAGTTTGGGGAACCACAACGAAAAGAAACATTGAAAAAGGTTTTCTTTTACAAAGAAGGCCGTTAGGTTCATAGATAATTTAGGTTATATTCAGCATACATCGCCCACATTCGAAAAATACAAGCTATTACCCATCGGACATGTTTCTATTAAATTAGCGAGCATTATATTTGACGAGATAACGCGGGATGAGACCTCTTTCTTCAACGCCTATACCTTCATAAGCCTGCCGATTACACTCTTAGACACACCTTTTACACCAAACAAAACGTTAGAAGAAACTATGGTACTCAAACACTTCATGATCAAATTGCTGACTTACTAAATAATCACGCAAATATAGTTCAAACGGTACACAACTGTAGCAATCTCCAGATGTTTAGGAAAATGATCAAATTGTATTTTCTTTCAATCCAGATAATATGTACCTGCCACTTGTGCCATTAGTTCAAATGTGCAAATGTGATTAATTATATTATATGTAACAGTGTTTGTTCTTTTTACTCAACTTTGCTGACTCTTCAAATGTTTTCATCCGTGGACTTATTTTGATATGAATTAGGTAATTGATGTTCATTTTGTTTCCGGTATCCCTAGAGGTACCGTGCCGAGTGCTCTAATGGGGGCTGGTGGCCCCGTCAAGAGGACTTCGCGTCTTCTTTTGCCGCAGCCTCCCAGACATATGCATGTCGAAATAAACTTAGTATTATTATTATTTTTAGAGAGCCTAGATGGGAGAAGGGATCCACCTCAAACCATGGGGAGCGCTTGCAATTCTAATGGCAGAGCCCTCCTGCGATGATCGGCCGCAATTGCGCATGCGCATGAGTTGTCACGCTAGCGAGGAGAAAAAACGGCCGGAAAGGCGGATACTTTTGCAGGCGGTCAACGCTTCCCTCGCCCAGCTCGCATTGCAAATGCGGCCCGTAAGCGACGTGACCCCAATCTTTGTAGTTGGAAACTCTCTCTAATACTCTCTATGCAGAACAAAAGAAACAGTATTTTTTTAAAGGGTGAAATATGGTGAACGAACAGATAGTGATCGGACATCTTGAGCGCGCAGCTGCGGCACAGAAACGGGGCACAGAAACGCAGAACACGCGTTTCGGGCTCGCAGCTAACTTGC